>CM066589.1:26915000-26995000 GCA_033816785.1 Picus viridis
AGGGTTATTGGTTGGACTTGGTGATCCTGAGAGTCTTTTCCAACCTGAATGTTTCTTTGATTCTGTGAATGGTTAAGCCAAGTACTTGCTCTCAGCTCTCGAGTCTAGATCTACAAATCCTCCTTTTTGTGCTTTTGGTGCTAGAATACTGGAAGAACAGCACACTATGCTCACAGATGCCTTTCCAATTCTAGTGGCGTACAAAGCAAACAAAACCTCTCAGGTTACTAGCCTGATTTTTCAGCATGAAATCTGACCCTGAACCTGGGGACTGTGTAACCCATGTTCCAAACCTATGCCAAAAAGATTGACAGTTAGTGATAGTTTTGATAATATTATCCTGTTCCAGTTCTCAGCATTGCATAAGTGTATCAGCTTGATATGATGGCTTCCTTGCATCATGCTGATTATTAGTGTGCTGCAAGTCTGTGTTTAGCTACAGTAAAAATAATAGCTTGAGTAACCAAGTTGGTCTCTTAAGAAGGTATTGCTTTGTTTACAGTTTACTGCCCTTCCTTTAATTATAAGCTCAATAAACCTGTGGAACAACCTTGGGCTTGTGGAAAGATGAACTGAACATAGAACCTATAAACTAGGACATACCAGAGTGTGATAAACCCATAACTAGATAGCTGTGTGAATGTATTTTCATGAGCAGAAATGTACACATTGTATTCTTTCCTGTGACATTTACAATCTGAAAAGGAAATGAAAGCCCTGTTTCATGAAAACAGTGGGGTTTTTTGTGTCTGTGATGGACTTTTTTCATGTGTAGAAAAGGTCCAGAAAGAGCTAGATGCTGTTCTGAGTCCCTCCCATCTCATCTGCTACGAGGACCGGAAGAGGCTGCCCTATACCAACGCTGTGATTCACGAGATCCTGCGCTTCGGCAGCATTGTTTTAGTCACAATCCCTAGGCAAGCAGTGAAGGATACAACTGTCTTGGGGTACTGGCTTCCGAAGGTACAGATCCTTTCTCTTCTGCTGTGCTCTTTGGCCGTGCATCAAGCTCCTTGCAGTTACGTTTAACATTTCATTCCAGTTCAGGTCAGATGAGTGATGGCGACAGTGCTTTTTCCCTCCCATGCCCTCTGGCCTCTGTCTTTGTCTCAGAGAGAGTAAAAATGCTTTCCAGAGCACATGTCCACTCACTGTGAGAGTGCTGCAGAGTCTTACTTTCCAAGAACCTGTGATTTTGAAATGCTTTGTAAGCTTTTAAGCTCTTATACTTTCAAAAGACCTCAGAAGAGACTTATTAAAAGTGCGCAGTGTTGTCAGCAGGGAAGGTGCAGCAAACTCTTAATCGTGCTGGGACGTTGTCTGCCATGTGGACAAATGGGAGATGGAATGTCTTCTTCACTGGTGATATCTGAGACAATACCAAATGTCTACTCAACTTCATTCACATAGGACTTCTGATTATCACCAAAGTGGTATCACATTTAAAATACAGTGAATATGTTTTCCCACAGCTTCTGAACTGCCACCTAATCTCAAAGCAAAAGCTTCTGCCAGCACCTTTAACTTGTCCAGCCTTTTCAAACTTAACCTTGCTGTAAACCTCCTCAAAGGTACACCTGGAGGCATCTTCCTGCACGGCCCCATTCCCTGGTGGTTGTCATGCACACCTTTCCCACCTCCACCTTGAGGAAGAAATTTTGAAAGACACTCTTTTGTTTTCAGAGTGCTTTGTTCTTCATATGTCAAAACCTGTCAAAGCTTGTCAGAAGGGGGAAAATCATCTTGCTAGATGTAGGATGAGGTGCTGACAAATGAAGGAATACAGCAGGGAAATTCCTGAGCTTGAAGTACTGATGTTTCTTTATTATTATTGTTATTTATTTTTTTAAGACAAAAAGCCCTCAGAACAGTAAGATTAAAATTCCTTTTCCAAATAAAATAATGTTTCATTTCTGCAGCTGAATTATAGCAGGAGTCTGTGTCCTTTTCTTCTTGATGTGTGAGGCAGCACTGAGCCAACGCATCTTCCTTTCAGGGCACTCTTATCATGGCAAACATAGATTCTGCTCTTTTTGACCCTGAATACTGGGAGACCCCTCAGCAGTTCAACCCTGGTCATTTCTTGGACAAGGATGGGAATTTTGTGACTCGAGAGGCCTTCTTAGCCTTCTCAGCAGGTAGGTGCGCTGATAGCTGAACCCGTTTGCAGGGGTTAGATTGTGAGCATGAAGCTGCATATTTCCACTGCAGAGGAGGCCAACGGGAGGGTAATCCCAGACTATAGGAGCATGTGGTTTTCCCAGCTGAGGAAAATGTTTGATTCCCCAAATTAGTTGTCTGTTAATTGTATACATGCAGACCCTTTTGTGAGAATGCAGAGAAGGTAAAAGGAGTAAGGCCCTAGAACAGCCAAGAATTTGGAGATTTGAGTCCTTAAGCTGTTGTCCTCTGTCATCCTCTGCATATGCCATGTAATGAATGCTATTGCAGTGGCTGTTCTGTGGCAGGCGGCTCTGCTGGACCTGATTTAGTTTGTAGAAATAATTGAATACTTACCGTTGAAGAAATCTGAAGCTGGATCAAATACATCCCAGAGGGCTGTGTCTTTCCTGGGCAGCTTCTGGAATCATTCTTTCCCCCATTGTGTGAGTTTTCAGATGGTTAAACAAACAAAAGCTCTTGGAGATCATGCCAGGATGGAATAGCCTGGCTGTCATTTATAGCCAGCTGACATTTGGAAGAGTCAGGCTCAGGTGCCTGGCCTAAACTGGGCAGAAGAGGAATTTGAGCATTGTTTTTTCACATCCAATTTGAATGGCCTACCACTACAATTCAGGGTCTGTCATTGTCTTTCTCTGACTGGAAATTATATCCTGGACACAGTTAATTGAGAAAAGTTTTTTTTCTTAATATGTTGTTTTCACTGAAAGCATTGTGTGGGAAAATGTCTAGTCAGATGTAGAACATCCTCTCTATTCTGATTTTTCATTGCTGTTACTGAGGAAAATCTGCCTGTACTGAGTGGAATCTGTGAGGGAACCTATAAAGATGCCTTCTCATTCTCATGTGAAATCAAGAGACTGAAACTCAGGTCACAGAAGCGGGGAGTCCTATAGATTAGGAAGTAAAAGCATGACGCTCTGGGAAGCATCTCCGGTATCTTTTTCTGTTGCAGACATCTCAGCTGTTTGATCAGTTTGATTGGAGAGGAAAATGTCACATTCAGCAGAGCCTTGTGTTCCTTGGTGGGGCTGAACTACACTCTTGACAAGCTGGGAAGCAGGTGCTGATTGCTGACCTCTGTGGGGACTGACTGCTCTTTCCCTTCTCCCACTGCAGGCCACCGTGTGTGTCTGGGAGAGGTGCTGGCAAAGATGGAGCTTTTCATCATCTTCTGCAGCCTGTTGAAGGCATTCAAGTTCACTCCACCAGAAGGAGTTAAGGAAGTCAGCACAGAGGTGATCTTTGGGGGCACAATGAAACCCCATCCATACAAGCTCTGTGCAGTTCCTCGCTAGGCTGCAGAGCCTTACAGATCTGAGAAAGAGGCACAGGTGTGCCAGCCTGCTGGGCTTCTGTGCAGGATTTCATTTCTAGCTCAAACTCAGCATGAATCTGTCCTTGTGTTAACATTCTGGTGTTCCTGTGCCTGCAAAAACCCCTGTACATGGTTTCTCTGCTGTATTACAAATTAAATAAACATAGAAAACTATTACAGTGTCTACTTTTCCTCAGGAATCTTACTGGAGGTGAGGGGGACAGCATTCAAGGTGGGTGTTCAGTGGGGGGCTTTCCCTCACTTCCATGCATTCTTCAACAGTGGGGTAAAGAAATGCTCTGATCACTGAGTGAACAATGTTGTAGAAAATTAAAGTAGTTCTGCTCCTAGTCCAGTGAAAGCTTTTTTGCTTGTTTCCCACCATGGCCAGCCTCAGCATCCCTTGTGTGCTGGGGAGCATGCTTCCAGCCTCTGCAGATGTGCTGCTTTTCTGGGCTTAACTCTGGGGAAAGGCCATGAGTGTCCTGATTAGGTAAAGACATTGGTCCCAGGTCTGTGGAGGGACTGTGAATGTGTCTGCTCTCTCTTGTTAGAAGCACAACCTGAAGTCAGTGTCTGAGTTAAGTGGCAGTTGTGTGATGCTCTTTCTCTCTTCCTTCTCTCTCTGGCAAGACACCTGCCCTCACTCAGAATGGGGTATAGCAGAGGAGCACATCCTGCTCCTGTGACTTCCCCTGGCCGGGCATGTCCTACTGCCAGGCACAGAGACCCTGTGTGGCACCACATAGGTGCTTCAGGTTCACAGCACAGGCGCTGGGTGCAGGACCCTTTCTAACCTCAGTTTTGACAGGTGGTTTGCAGGGAAGGCAGAGGGGTGGTTTGGGTTGGTGTTTGGTTGGTTTGGGGTTTTTTTTTCCTTCTAGAGCCACTTTGCTGTGCCCCCAGTCAGTAGTGAGCTGATGCAAGAAGTGTGATGAGGAGGTGGGAGAAGTTTGGTCTGGTCCTGGAGAGGGCCCTCTGCTCTCACCAAGGACTGTGTGAGTCCAGGGTACTGGTGACTGTCTCCCTCCAGGCTATGGGAGGTGCTGGCCCTCTTCAAGGGTCAAGTCTTGTTTGCATTGTTCAGTGCCCTATTTCTCTTTTAGCTGTTGATGCACGTGGCTCTCGGATGGTATCTCAAAAGGTGTGCTATCCTAGAATCACTCCTCAGGATAGAGTGGTGGACAGGTAAGTTAGGGAGCATGTCCTGAAACCCTGTTATTTGCCTGTGAGGTTAAGCTTCCTCTCTGAGCAGATGCCTCTAGCACTTGAGTGGCAGACACAGTAGCAACTGTATGCTTTGTGGGTGGAAGGTAGAGATTATTCCTGAAATGGAGTTTGGGGCACAGAACATAAGTCATGTGGTGCAGACAAGCTGCCCTCAGGCTGTTAGGGCACAGGCTACAGCATCTTTCTTTTCAAAAGTCTAAGTAGAGGCAAACAGATCCTTTGAGAGCTGAAAGGAAGAGGGGAGAAGAGAATGGATCAGCAGCTGTTCTGTGGAGAGGGAAAGGAAGAGAATTTGCTGGCAAGAGGGAAACTCTGCTCTGCTGAACTGTCAGCCAGCTCTCACCTCTGCTACCTCCCCAGGCATTCAGTTCTCACCAACGTACACTGTGGCTAATGCCTGGGTCCTGTGAGGCTTTTCTCTTCCTTGTCCTCCAACACCGGCATACGTGAAGAGGAAAGCAAGTTGTATCCTCTTTAACATCTTTCCCCAAAGACACCACAAAGCTGTTTGGCAGCTGCCTTTCTAAATGCAAGCATTTTGTGTCTAGGCTGTGAGGCGCAATCACTAGAACATGTGGAACAGTCAGAGCCTGGAGAGCCAGGGGAGATGCAGAGCAGCCAGCTGGGATTGATCAGGGGGATGGAGGGACCAGCTGGGGCTGTGTTTTGGTTTATAAGAGGATAAATTAATGTTCAATAAATGGAGCGATTAATTAAAAAAAAATATAATTTTTTTAATCACAAAAATCCCCCAAAAAATATTAAAGAAAACCTATTTACAGGTTCGAGGGGTTTCGGTCGTGGAACAGAGACCTCACCAGCAGGAACAAATAACAATTTAAACAACATGCACAAAAATCCAGAAACAACAAACAGCACTTTGAACTGTAAAGAAAAGAAACCTCGGCACTGCAGCCGGCGGTTGCCCACAGCGGGGGGGGGGGAACCCCAGAACGCCCCAGGGCAACAGACCTGCAATAGATGCACGTGGAAGCTGCAGGAGCAGAGTTTCACTTTCCGTTGGGGTCTGCAGCTTATTGCTGAGACAGGATTTGCTCCCAAAGGGTTTGTAGCTAAAAGCTTTGTCGAGAGGAGGTTTCTCGGCTGTGATCCTTTTGCAGCAGCGCTCGCTCCTTGCTCCAATCAAACGGAACTGTCCCGGGGACTCGGCTCCTCTGGGGTTTCGCCTCTCGGCCCGGCAAGAATCTGCCCTTTGGGCTTTACAACGCTGAGAATAGCGAGGGGGCTTTGCTGTCTTGTCTGGGTAAACTGGAACACAGTTCAGCTTCCAAGCGAAGCTTGTGGTTCCTTCCAGAGCGTGGACAATGGCAAGACAAAGCTCTGGCCCTTCGGGCTGATGTTTATAGGTTTCCCGAGACAATAACGGCCAGGAGCAACACAGGTCTAGGGGTAAACCCTGGTATTGCAACCTATAGAAAGCCTTCTTTCCAAACGTGGCCAAAAGCACGCCCACCTGGCTCATCCTGGCTCTGAAACATGTCCAGGCAAGCCCAAAGAAGCAGATCTACTGGCTTCTGCCTCATTGTCTGGTTCAGAGCCATTTTGAGGCTTTTTTGTCCATCCAGGACAGGCTGCAAGTGGGCAAGGCAGGTGAGCCTCAGCAGCTGTGAAGACCTTTTCCCATTGATACCTGTGGAATTTGTATACTTTTTGGTTCACCCTATGACAGTAACAACACTGGGGGAAAGCATCACTGATGGGTTTTTGCAGTTTGTGTAGCATAGGTGCCCTGATTCTGAAGCCAGCTGGAGCCTGGTGTGTTGTGCATCTGTTGCTGCCCCTATCCATGCAAGAGCTGGACATCTGCAGCTGGTGTCTTCTCACATCCCTCAGCTGAAAATCCTGGAAAGTTAAGCACATCTCCTGGATGCCAAACAGCCACTCAACCAAGACTAGAGCAACTGCCATGACAAAACCCCCAGGAAATGACTGGCCATGTTGTCTTCCTCACAAAGAATATCCAGGAAGGACAAGTAATTTTGTTTAGGATGTCATCCCAAAAAAGCTGCTGTGATTCTTCCTCCTCCTGAGGGGACTTTGGGAAACACTAAATTGAGAGTTGGGAGTGGTTTGAGACAGAGAAAAGGGCAATGCCAGAAGTGAAGGCATTACAAGTCACACAACTGGTCTCTGAAGTGGATAATTTAGTTTCTCAGTTTGATCCCAGTTCTCAGTTCAATCTCTGGCCAGCAAGGGTGTGTAAACGTCAGCTCTCTGCCCCACTTCTGCAGTGATCTGAACTGCTTAACTTCTCACAACCTTTGTGTTTAGCTGTCCCAGCTCTGGCCAGTGAGCAGCTCAGCCAGCCAGGTGACTTCCCAGAGTGCCACGTGCTGCTGTGTAAGCCAGATGAGCTGAGCCTGAGCTTGTGCTGTTTCTGAGCAAGGCTGAAGACATGCCAAAGCCTAATTTGTCTGAAATGCCCTGTCTGCAGGAGCATAGGCTCTACCTCCCACAAGGAAAAGCAATGCACAGCTCCTAAGTGGAGTTGCTTAGTTGCATGAGTGTGCTTGTGAAAGAAGCTCCCAGACACAGTTGCATGTTATCTTACCTTTACTCCTCCTGCAAGCAATGCAGTGGGAATTAGCTGAGGTGGCTGGGAGGGTGAAGACATTTTGCTCTCTGCTTGGTCTTGAAGACCTTGGAACTCCACTTGTCTGTGCAGCTGAATAGGGACTATGTGGACACTATGTGGGTGTCATGCCATTATAACCATCAAATTCTCGTTACCCAATGACAGATGAAAGCCATTTTTTTTTTTCTTCTGTGTTTCATGTACTCTAGAAACAAAATCAAAAGGTCCAAGACATCTCCTAAAAGCTTTGCAATTGAAAACATGCTGGAAAATGAAATATTGAAGGAACAGCAGAAAACAACAGAATCAAGGTGTAATGTGAGGAGGGGCAAGGACCAGTGCATATGGTTGATGCATGTGATAGCTTCTCAGTAATCCTAAAGGATGGGTGTGTAGTAGTCACCTCTCAGGAAATTTTTTTTTAGATGTCTCTGTTCTTGCAAGAGGCTTCTTATGAAATCAGTACTGTGGGCAGAGATTTTTTTGTCACAGCAGCTGCCATGGCACAAGGAGGCATATAATTAACCTGCGGGTTTTTTATCCCTTGAAGAGCTGAGGATTGTCACATTTGTAGCTGCAATAGGAGGAATGATATCACACATGCTCAAGAATAAGAATGCTCCACTCTCTGGGAGGGGAAAGTAAAGTGGTAAAGAGGGGAAGGACTGAGAGGTGCAGAAGCTTCAGCATCTTTTTCTCTTTTCAGGGAGGCACAAGCAGAGCAAGATAAAGTGGATCTGTCTTCTGCCTATGAGGATACAGAGACGACACAGCCTTGTAAATTAGAAGTGAAATGTTATCAGTGAGTGTGGTGCTGCTATCTTTTGTGGTGTCTCTGCTGGTTGTACAGTTTCTGAAATGGCAGTGGATACGAAGACAATATCCTCCTGGACCAACTCCATACCCCTTCTTTGGAAACCTGCTGCAGATGAACTTCAGTGTTCATCACGAGCTCCTTAAAAAGGTAAGTATTTTCCAGGCAATTCATTGTAAGCTCATTGCAAAGTAAATGTGAGTGTTTAACACAGTCTTAGGGAGGGGTTTATTCTAAACTGTATAAATGTTAAAGCAGGTGGGGATCTTTAAAGTAGCTGTTTCTTGATAGGAACATTTCCCTTTTATTATGAAGCAAGTCATTAAATCTTGCTGTTGAAGACCAGGCTGGATGAGTGTGACCGGTTTAGGCTGTGCCTTTAAGAAATGGACACTTTCTGAACACTCTGGCTGAATGTATTGAAAACAAAGATATGCTAAACTAATTTCATTGGTAGAATGCAACTGTAAGTTTTAGCTTAGTCTGTTTGGAGTCAGTCTGTTCGTCTCTGTCCTGTGAGCTGGCCTGTTTCTCTCTCTGAAGCAACAGCTTGCTGGGCAGGAGCGACCTTGCTAACCAGATAAGAAAACTAACTCTTGCATTTGCTTTGAGCTAACAGAATTTTCTCCTTAATTACCTTCCTTTCTCTCTCTCTAACCCTTTTTGGGAAAAAGGGGAGGTAGGGAGGGAGAAGGGGGAACAGGCCGAACCCCCTGGCTGCAGGGGGGAAAGGTCTCCTGTATTACATACATTGCTGTATATTTCTCTCTATATTGTATATTTTTGTACATATTCATTGCATTCCATTTCTGTTTGTAAATATAGTTTTCATCTGCTTCTCTGGCTGAGTTAGCTGTGGAATTCTTTTGTGTGTGTGTGTGAACTTTCTCACCCTGACACAATGAGGCTCTGGCCAGCCTGATCTAGTGTGGGGTGTCCCTGCCCACGTCAGGGGAGTTGGAACTAGATGATCCTTGTGGTCCCTTCCAACTCTGACTGATTCTATGATTCTATGAAATAACACAGTACTGCTGATAATATTCCTGTCCCGCATGTAGGAAAAACATCTGTGTTGAAGCAGAGCCTTTAACTCTATGCAGTCTTTTGCATCTTTGCGGCTGTGGTTGCACTGACAGTTTCTAAACGTCCCATGAAATAGCTTCTGAGTGCGTATATGTTTCCAGTGAAGAGAGGATAATTGTTTTAATGCTTGTTCAACAGAATTTTCAAATGGTCCCACAATAATGGTTTTTTTTTCCTGACATACAATTTGGTCAGACTTGAGACTTCAGTCTGCTGGGCTTGACTGAGCTTTTAAGTAGCTGAATTAATGCAGTGTGTGCATACAGTTGTAAGGCGCAGCTCTTCTAGAATGTTTATCTTGGTGCTTTATATTTCTCATACTTACATAGTAATTATTTAACATTTAAATATATAGGTAACAGCACATCCTTTTCACTCTCTGTTTCCCACCTCCCTTTTCCCTGGTTCTTCCCAGTCCTGCCAGTTTTCTTCTGAGTTGCTTATTTCAAGGCAAAGCAGCATGATTGCATGACAGCAAATACAGCCAGCATGCCTGGTGTGTTTTCTGCTATATCTGACCTCCCAAACCTGGAGACTAGCGTTGCTCATCCCAAGATTTCAAAAGCCATGAATTAGTCCTTCCAAAAGTGAAAGTAAACACCAATGTGTGAGCATGTGTGTATAAATTTTTGCTGAGCATGCAATCTGTTCCCTCTTCTTTCCTCCTAGGCACCAAAGCTTTGCCACCCTTAGGGGACTCTGCAGATGGTTCACATAAAACTCGTGAACAAATGTTTTATTCTTAAGAACATGTAAGAATTTATCTGCAGTGACTTTGAATTGTAAGCCAGCCATTGACAGTGTCACAGGTACTGCCAGTATTGCCTGACTGACGTTTTAGGAACATCTTCAGCTTTCATAAATGAGGCTTTAGAGAGGAACTTGGCTTCAAGTTCTTTTATATGTAAGAATAGATTTGATGCTCTCTTCTCAAGGTCAGTCACTCCTGAGGCATCTGCCAAGGGAAAAGAGCTGATTCATCTTGTTTGGTTCTCACCTGTGTGGATCTGATGCTGCTTTGTTCTACAGATGGCCAAAATTCATGGTAATGTCTTCACCCTCTGGCTTTCAAGTGTTCCTGCAGTTGTCCTGCAAGGGTTTCAAGCAGTGAAGGAAGGTCTGACTGCCCATGCTGATGACGTTGCTGGAAGGCCAATGAGTGAGGGCTTTTATGTTTTGACTCGTGGAAATGGTAATTATTATCACAGATTCTTTTCATGGGTCCTAACCCTGGCTTAGGAAACTGATTAGAGCCTTAAAGTACTTGAAGTGGAAAAAAGGTTAATATTTTCATGATTTTTTCCCCCTGAAACACCTCTTTTTAAAAAAATCTTTATTTATTGTATCAGAACACAGATGGTAAAATTGTAACCAGTCACCAGTGGTGTCCCCCAGGGATCAGTGCTGGGCTCCATCCTCTTTAACATCTTTATTGATGATCTAGATGAGGGGATTGAGACAGTCATCAGCAAGTTTGCAGATGACACCAAGTTGGGAGCAGATGTTGGTCAGTTAGAGGGCAGAAGGGCTCTGCAGAGGGACCTCGACCGGCTGGACGGATGGGCAGAGTCCAGCGGGATGGCATTCAACAAGTCCAAGTGCCGGGTGCTGCACTTTGGCCACAGCAACCCCATGTAGAGCTACAGGCTGGGGTCAGAGTGGCTGGAGAGCTGCCAAACAGAGAGGGACCTGGGGGTGCAGATCGACAGCTGCCTGAACATGAGCCAGCAGTGTGCCCAGGTGGCCAAGAAGGCCAATGGCATCCTGGCCTGCATTAGGAATAGTGTGGCCAGCAGGAGCAGGGAGGTCATTGTGCCCCTGTACTCTGCTTTGGTTAGGCCACACCTTGAGTCCTGTGTCCAGTTCTGGGCCCCTCAGTTTAAGAAGGACATTGAGACACTTGAACGTGTCCAGAGAAGGGCAACGAGGCTGGTGAGAGGCCTTGAGCACAAGCCCTGTGAGGAGAGGCTGAGGGAGCTGGGGTTGCTTAGCCTGGAGAAGAGGAGGCTCAGGGGCGACCTCATTGCTCTCTACAACTACCTGAAGGGAGGTTGTAGCCAGGAAGGGGTTGGCCTCTTCTCTCTAGCAACCAGCACCAGAACGAGAGGACACAGTCTCAAGCTGTGCCAGGGGAAGTTTAGGCTGGAGGTGAGGAGAAAGTTCTTCACTGAGAGAGTCATTCGTCATTGGAAGGGGCTGCCCGGGGAGGTGGTGGAGTCACCGTCCCTGGAGGTGTTCAAGAGGGGACTGGATGTGGCACTTGGTGCCACGGTCTAGTCATGGGGTCTGTGGTGACAGGTTGGACTCGATGATCTTCGAGGTCTCTTCCAACCTTAATGATACTGTGATACTGTGATACTGTAAGAGTTTCTCTACAGGAGACAGGTAGCTGAACTAGAATAAGGAAAGAGGAATGCTGGCAAAGGTGTGAAAAAGTAAAAATGAGAAGCTTCTTTGACATATTAACAGTATAAATTAATGTTTTTAAGCGTTAACAGCTTAGTTCCTTATGATCCCAGGTGTTATGTTCTCTAATGGCTGGCTCTGGAAGCAACAGAGGCGTTTTGGGCTTGCAACCTTGAGGAAAATGGGAGTAGGGAAGAAAGACCAGGAGTACCGACTCCAAGAGGAGGCCTCTCACCTGGTGCAATACTTCCACAACACAAATGGTATGTGACTCAGAGTGCAGGTCAGCCTCTGCAGTGGGTGATTATGCTGACCAGTGGTTCACCTGTAGCTTTTGAAACTGTTTGACTACAAAAAGAATTTAAAGTGTGCACACAGAGCTGAGTCCTGTAGCTCTGTATCATATGATCTGCATGAGTCATCATTTCCTCACAGAAGTGCTCCATGTGAAACCCCAGAGTGTGAACTTGGAGCTCAGACTTCACGGTGCCTGTCAGTCAGTGTTGTTAACTACTCGGTCAGTTTTACGTTACTTGTGGTCACGGAATCAGAGTAAGAGCCAACAATAACAAGTTGTCACAACACCCCATGCCCCTCTGCAGAAAAGGAAGTCAGGGCATGAAATGTTAAAAGCTTTGATCGCAGCTGCACAGCTCTGCTCTGATACACCTCTGCTTTGGCAAATGCGGTGGAAAAAGCTCACCTCGCACGGCTTGTGGTGAGGTGAGAAGGAAGTCTGTGCAGATTGCACTGCTGAGCAGCAGGGTGGATCTCTAGGCATACTCATCTACTCTGTTATCAGGTGTAAACGAGATGAACAAAGAGTAGAAGGAGGTTCTCTTCAGTTTAGCTGCTTATTCATACAATGTCCTAGCTGAACTTTTACTCTTATTGCCAAGTGCAAGATCTGCTGATGCCAACCTTCAGTGAAATCTGGTTAATTTTATAGCTACTGCTACTCATTCCATTGCCACCAGCAGGCTTGCCTGTTTTTAACCACCTTGCCTGGTTTTAGACATCTGAAGTGGCTTTTCACTTATGCCTTTCACCAACAAACGGCAATGTGCCATCCAGCAATCTAATAAGTGTTTATAAAATACTGTCAGGTCTCCTCAAGGTCCTGCATCTGGGCTGGGCCAGTTCTAGGCAGAAATACAGGCTGGGTGTTGAGCAGGTTGAGTAGCTCTGAAGAAAGAGACTTGGGTGTACTGATTGATGAGAAGCTCACCATGAGCCAGCAGTGTGCTCACACAGCCCAGAAGGCAAATTGTGTCCTAGGCTGCATCAAGGGGAGTGTGGCCAGCAGGTCAAGAGAGATGATTGTTCCCCTTTACTCTGCTCTTGTGAGACCCACACCTCCAATACTGTGTCCGGTTGTGGTGTCCCCATCATAAGAAGGACACAGAGCTGCTGGAGTGAGGCCAGAGGAGAGCCACAAATATGATCTGAGGGCTGGAATACTTCTGCTATGAGGATAGGCCAAGAGAGCTGGGGTTGTTCAGCCTGGAGAAGAGAAGACTCCAGAGGGGTTTTATAGCTGCCTTCCAATACCTGAGGATATCCTACAGAAAGGCTGGAGAAGGACTTTTCATAAGTGTGTCTAGTGCCAGGACAAGAGGGAATGGTTTTAAGCTGAGTGAGAGTAGGTTTAGACTGGATCTCAGGAAGAAGTTCTTCAGTATGAGGTTGGTGGGACTTCGGACCAGGCTGCCCAGGGAGGCTGTGGAAGCCTCCTCCCTGGGTGTATACAAGGCCAGGCATAATGAGGCCTTGAGCAGCTGAGTCTAGCTGAGAGGTATCCCTGCCCATGGTGGGGAGGTTGGAGTACATGATATCTAAGGTCCCCTCCAACCTAAGCCTGTCTCTGATTCTATGAAAAGCAGGAGCAGTAAGTGCTAATGGTGAGTGCTGTTCACTGTGTTGACAGGAAAACCTCTGGACCCCAAGATGCCAATTCTTTATACTGTCTCAAATGTGATTTCTTCTGTGATTTTTGGCCATCGCTTCTCGGAGGAAGATGAGAACTTTCACTGCTTGATTGACTCCGTTGATTATATAACAGCCTTTGGGAACAGCATCTGGTATTTTGTGAGGAAATCTGTTTGTTTGTTTGTTTACTTTATACAGATAGACAAAGAAAAAGGCAACTTGATGGGTCCTTTCTATAACAAAAATAGTAGTACACCTGGAATTGCTGGTGCCTGCTTCAGAATAGTGCTTCCAGATGCCCAGTTCAGAACTTGTTCTAATTTCTTTTGCTTCATCATGGCACAGAAATTTCCAGTGTCTGATGGACGGGGGTGGAAACATAGAGGCTTGTTACATGTTTAGGAGATGTACAAAGGATTATTTTGGGGGGGCAAAAGCACTACCTGTACAGCTCCAGTGTTTGAAACTACAACTGAAACTCAAAACGTAGGTAAACAACATCAGAAAAGCTCTGAAATAGGCTTACCTTAAACTCTGTCTGACAAAGTGGGTTTCTTCACTATATGAAACTCTATGTCAAGAGTAATAAGGGTCTTTACTGCTTCTTTCCCTACTGTTTGCTAGCTCTATAGACACTTCAGTAGGACAACTGTTTTGTGTGAAGGCAACATATGAAATTTCTTAATGGTAGCTTTTTCCTGTAGTTGTTGGCAGCACCACCTCTGCATGTCCTTATGAGAATTCAGTAATATATGCTGGAAGTCCTTCTCTATTAGCTACTGGATGATATTTGTCTCCATTCAGGACAACAGCTCCTAACTTCACATCTAGTCCACTGGACACAACAAGTTGCTATCTTGCTTCTGTGTGAAGCTGTCACTGCAGCTGCAAAAACAGTGGGAAGGATTGCCACAAACAAGGGCAGTGATAGCGTTAACCAGTTACGAGTGGGAACCATGACGCTACCTCTAGGCACAGAGTCTGTGTACCAATGTACAGGGTGACATGCTTCTGCAGAATGTGCTGGAACTCACCCAGCTCTGTATCTTGCATGATTTCCCACCATCTCTTATGAAATGGAAACTGCAGTTTCCATCTCCTAGAGAACTGGAGCACTAATTCGATGCTTTTGGAGAAAATGGAACTACTTATGGTGTTTTTCTCCCAGAAAATGCAAGTGGAATGATTGCTAAGCTATCTGCGAATCAGAGTAAACACAGCATCAACTATTTCCAAACTGTTCTCAGTAGGTATTAGTGTAAGCTGTTCTTTAAAACTCTTTAATAGTGTGTCCACAGATAACAAAAACATTCAGGTCAAATATTTTGTTCTGTCCCGCTCTTCACAGTGCTTTCAAAGCAACATACAATCCTTTAATGATGATCTGTACTAATCTATTGCCCTGGGAAGCAGACAGTTAGCTTTAAGCAAAACTATGCATTAGGAGCAAGGAGAAATACAATCCAGGAATCAGAACAGGTTTGTGGGAAGAGAAATCTTTGTAATGGAGCGGCCATTTAAATAGGTGAGCCCAGGAGTTACAACCTAGTGTATAATTTGAGATGCAGTACTTCTGTAAGCTGGAAGGACACAGTGAAATCTGTACAAGAGGGAAAAAGACAGGCAAATGGAGTAGAGGAACAGAATTGATGTAAAAAGCATTCTGTTTCTTTTCTGCTGAGGTGTCATTTTATAATGCTATAAATGCAAGAATGTGAGCAGCTTTAGAACAATCAACAGTCTGGAGGGAATCCACATGGCTCAACATTTCTACTTTGTCAAATTGTTTTGCATATCACACAGGTGTGATCTGTTCACTTCTTATCCATGAGAAGGTGTATCTGAGTAAAATCCCCACTCATTCTTCAGTAAGAAAATAAACCTGGGGTCGGATAGTTCTGTTTACAGTTAACATATGTGTCAAGGAAGTCAGCCTGGATCTGTTTTTGTAGTGATGAGATAGAAACAATATATATGTTGGATACTCTGAGAACAGGGCAAATTTTTTATGAGGTCCTTGCTACTGAAGTGCAGCCTTGCAAAGAGCTGGGCTACAGGGTTAGGGTTAGGGAACTTCATTTATTCTTTGTACATCAGAATGGAAAATGTATAACTTCAAACTAAGAGAAATTCTGCTCGAGGGAAAAATGGGACTAAGAAAGGATTTAATGAATCATGGGATGGGCACCATCCCTACAAGGTAACGGTGAAGGTGCAGTCATCAGAACTTTTCATTTGCCTTTTTCCACTACTGAAAAGCCTGTATCAGGAATCAAATTCAGTTTGCTAATGTCAGTAAAACCACATATGTAAAATATCTCTTTTATAGATACATGAAATGTTTCCCTGGCTTTCAAGACGTTTCCTAGGACCAGTTAAAAGGGTCATAACCTGTGTAGATTTGGTGAATGCTCTATTAGCAAAGGAAGTGGAGAGCCACAAAGGAAAAAGAAAGTCAGATGAAAATCAAGATTTTATTGACTACTATTTGGATGTGATAGATAAGGTGAGTACTTCTGAACACTTCTTACGTTCCACTGCAACAAGAGACTTGAAGGGTTCCTTTGATTATGTCTAATACTAGTTTAGAAGTATACATTTCCTTCATAGATAAGCTCATAGGTAGATGAATTAAAAAAAAAAAAAAAGAAATAAAGCTGACACCAAGTGATGGCAGGAGGAGGATGAAGTAATAACACAATCAGATTTACAGGTAGATTATCCACAACCACAATAATAACAGATCTGCATATTGTTAAGCTACAGCTAGACATGACTGCTATGATGGGATTTGCAGCAGAACTAGAAAGCACCTACAGTTAGTAACTTTGTCATGGCTGAAGAAGCAAAATGTGTGTGTGTGTGTGTGTGAATAGGATAAATGTACTGGAGGATATTAGAAAATGTCTTCATACTATTCAGCAGCTTTTATTTTCTAGGCTTTTTCATTCCAGTCTTTGTTTTTCATTTGGGGTAGTATCAGTAAATATTCCTGTGGTGCAAAGTGGTTTGCTTCTTTTTTTATTGTGTGCCATAACTTGATCTTTCTGATTCTTTTCTGCAGAAAAAAGGAGATGCAGATGCTACTTATGATGAAGAAAA
Organism: Picus viridis; assembly: GCA_033816785.1. NCBI lineage: Eukaryota > Metazoa > Chordata > Aves > Piciformes > Picidae > Picus > Picus viridis. The sequence continues at coordinate 26,931,660 of CM066589.1, forward strand.
CTTGACCCAGACTATTTTTGACCTCTTTGTGGCAGGTAGTGAAACCACAGCCACCACTTTACGCTGGGCATTGCTCTACATGGTGGTTTATCCTGACGTTCAAGGTATGCACAGCCAAGCCTTTTAGATATTATCCACTTTCAACTGGTAGTGGAGCTTTTTCGAAGAAGAGTGGAGGAACTAATTACTAGGTTGTGAATCAGGTGAACTGCAGGTTATCTGTTTATGGCTGTATTCTTTCTAATATACAGGCCAACCATTATAACTTTCATTTTTAAGAGATCTGCACAGAATGTGGGGTCTCATCAGATGGATGACTCTAATCTCACATAAGATAAATCACACCATTGCCCTTCCAACCACAAGAATGATTAGACTTCAACTGAGGGCAAGGTTGGGTCTTCAGGTCATCCTTTTCAACCTGTGACTGCTGCCCTTTGATGTGCTCTTGGCATCTCTGCAGCAGAATACACTGGAAGGCTGCTAAATATGCATGGCTGTTCCTTGAAGCTTAAAACGTCAAACATAGATATCTACCTGTAAATTAATATTAAAAAAAAAAAAGAAAAGGGGGAAAAAAAAAGGGCAAAAAGATTGGGGTGAGTAGATTGAAACCATGTGCTTTTGATAATAATCATATGCACAGAAGAAAGATACAGGCTGGCAGGGTTAAAAAGTGAAAAGGGAAAGTCAGAGTGTGCAGGATAGAAAGGATGGAAAGGTACACAAACCCCTTCAGAGGCCTCGTGTTTCAGCCTGGTTGCCAGGCACAGCAGGAAGCTGGCAAGAAAATGGTGGAAGTGGTAGGGAGAAAGGCTCTCTCCCACTGTTGTTACCTAACAGCTCTTCAGAAGACCTAAAATATTAGACTGGATTGCACATTCTGAATTTTCACAACGTTCACCCTCTCAGGATATATAAAAAGAGTCTTCATTTTCCTGATGACAGGGTCGGTCTAACTGCAATGATAAAGGCTGTACTATTAATTAGACCATTTTGGCTCAGAAATTAATCAGAAATTAGCATTTCAGCTCAGACCCTCAGTGAAAAATAGTCCTTCAGAAAAAGTAATTTGTGTAAGTGCTTCTCAAGGCAGGCAATCATGGAATGGCAAACAGGCCGCTCTGGAGACGTAGTCCTGAGTGAAGAACAATCCTTGATCGATTACTAAAAGGGTGCCTTAATACCTAATCAATACTTAAATTTCTAGTTGATTCCCTGCTTCTGAAAAGAAATATTAACAAAAGTATTGTTATAAATTACCTCAGAACAGTACACATAACAGGAACCTCAATATTCTCACAGAAGGTCTTTGTCTGCTACCACTAATTTTCAGGTATTACATATGTATGCAACCTATAAAAGCCTTCAGTGTCGAATTCTCTTCAGATCATCTACGTGGGAATTTGGAAGCATTGTGATTTTAGAAAATAGCTTTTTTCTTCTGGTTTGATGTCATTATTACTGCACAAAGAAATAGGAAGTAAATGGGCTGCGTCAAAAACGCATTGCCAGCAGATCCAGAGAGGGGATTCTGCTGCTTTGCTTTGGTGTGGCTTTACCTGGAGCACTGCATCCAGGTCTGGAGCCCTCAGTATAGGAAGGATATGGACCTGATGGAGAGGGTCCAGAGGAGGGCCTTGAAAAGGATCAGGGGGTTGGAGCACCTCTGCTACAATGACAGGCTGAGGGAGCTGGGGTGGTTCAGTGTGATGGTTTAAGCCTTATCTGGGAGTTAAGAGCTCAGATGGGGGCAAGGCTGAGAATCTCCCCCCTCATCCCTCCCAACAGAGAGGGGAAAAAAAAAAGGGAAAGGAGCAAATCCACCAAACAATAATTTGGAGTCGGCTTGGAAGCAGAGAGGTAAACAGTTTTTCTTTAAACAAAAACAAAATAAACCAAAATATATATATATATATATATATATATCAATAACAGATAAGGTTCACAAGGGCAAGGGACAAGGATGGATGGGAGGGGGACAAATAGGAAGAATACAAAACCAGGTTTTTCTCTGAAGAGGCGCGGAGGCAGCAGGGAGAAGGATCAGGCCCGACCACGTGGCAGAGGAGCAGGAGGGCAGCTGCAGTAGCTCTCATCCTGCAGAGGCAGGAGCCAAAAGGAGCACTAATGACCCCGATTCCTTGCCTTTTATACCCTAGCTGGGCAGGCAGTGGGGAGTGGAACAGACTCAGTTTCCCAGGGGAAAACGCCCTGCAGGGAGGGCAAAGCACTCCCAAGCCCTCCCCTCTTTGTTTTCAGAAAGGGCATCAACCCACCACATTCAGTCTGGAGAAGACAAGGATCCAGGGAGACCTAATAGCAGCCTTCCAGTACCTGAAGGGGGCCTACAAGAAGATTGGAGAGAGACTGTTTACAAAGGCCTGCAGTGATAGGACAAGGGGCAATGGCTTCAAACTAGAGAAGAGCAGATTTAGATTGGATGTTAGGAACAGTTGCTTTACTATGAGGGTGATGGAACACTGGCACAGGTTGCCCAGGGAGGTGGTTGAGGCCCCATCCCTGGAGATATTCAAGGGGAGGCTCAGCAGGGCTCTGGGCAGCCTGATCTAGTGGAGGACGCCCCTGCTTACTGCAGAGGGGGTTGGACTAGATGACCTTTGGAGGTCTCTTCCAATCCAGAGCATTCCATGATTCTACGATTATGTGTGTAGAGTTTATATATTGTTTAATGTGCATTTAAAATTGAATATTCCTCCCTAGAGAAAGTCCAACAGGAGCTGGATGCTGTTCTGGGTCAATCTCATTTGATGTGCTACGAGGACAGAAAAAAGCTGCCCTACACCAACGCTGTGATTCACGAGATCCAGCGGTACGGTAACATCATCTTAATTGCCCTCCCCAGGCAGAGCGTGAGGGACACAGAGCTGCTGGGATATCCTGTTCCAAAGGTACAATTATGCTGCCTGTTTGAATATTTGACATCTGGGATGCTTGCAAATGGTTTTTTAAATGGATTTAATGTGACTTTTTAGACAACTGAAGCCACCTTAGCTAGCAATTCCCCAAACACACACAGACTTTTTGAAAGGTTCTTTTTATGTAATTGCTGATTTATCTGAAGAGCAATTGTGATTGAGAGCTGCTGCTGTCAGTAGGTCTTTGGACTAATTTGGAAAGGCTTTGCAGGTTCTTGCTAACTGGGATCATGGACCCTTGATGTTTATTGGTTCTAGCAGCACCCCTAACCTGTGATTGTCTCTAAGTCTTTTCCTTTTGCAAGGAAATCACAGGATCATAGGATGGTCTGGGTTGGAAGGGACCTCCAAAGGTCATCTGACTCAACCCCCTCTGCAGTAAGCAGGGGCGACCTTAACTAGATCAGGCTGCCCAGAGCCCTGTTGAGACTCACGTTGAGTACCTCCAGAAACGGGGCCTCAACCTGTTCCAGTGTTCCACCACCCTCACAGTAAAGTCTGCACATTGTCCTAAGTATTAGATAGGTTCTTAGATCATTGTTTCTGTTGGCAGAAAACTTGTGAATGGTGACCTGAAGTAAACATTAATTTCCAGCAATCTCGGGTCTGTCCCATGCCCAAACTGTGTATCTGCTGGTGGACAGAGGCCATTCCAAAGTGGAATAGAAGTCTTCCTGAAAAACTTATTTTCATGTCACAAACTTTAAAATGCAGTAACTTTCAAATGTTGTAGTGGAACTAGAGCATTTCCAAGTTTTGTAACTGAAAGAGACATTGGGCTTTGTTTGTAAAGACTCACCCATTACTGCTTTTCATGTAGCTTGATGCCCATGCCTTGTTTCTTTCTGGACTTGCTCAGAGCAGGTCTAGTGTTGCAGAAAGCATCAAGCAGCAAAGAGAAAAATTAAACTGATATTCCTGAAATCCTGTCATTCCAAAGCTGAATATGTGATGAAAAGACTTAGTGACAATAGGGGAAAAATAAAAGCAACACATTTTAACACTATGAACACTATAAAATTCTAACCATTTATTTTACTGAACAAGGAGAGGGATTTGCAGCATTCTTAAAAGTTTCAACTTATGAAATGTTTTAAAGTTTGACCCCATTTTGGGAAAAAAACAGAACAAAACAAAACAAAAAACCAACCAACCAAACAAAAATAGCCCCCACAAACAAAACACCCCCAAACACCAAAGTCTTTGAATTAGAAAATGTAAATTCTTTGCTCCTTTGCCATTATTTGCCTATGTGATGAATAGGAATGATAAGACAGAACTGAAGCCACTGCTCCTTTTTTTTTTCAGAACACCATCATTTTAGCAAATATTGACTCTGTTCTGACTGATCCTGCAAAATGGGAGACACCTGATCAGTTCAACCCAGGCCACTTTCTGGATAAGGATGGAAACTTTGTAAACAGAGAAGCATTCTTACCATTTTCAATAGGTATGTGCACTGAACTGGGATTCATTTACAATACAATACAATACAATGCAATACACCAGGTTGGAAGAGACCTTCAAGATCATCGCGTCCAACCCATCAACCAATCCAACCCACCTAAACAACTAAACCATGGCACCAAGCACCCCATCAAGTCTCCTCCTGAACACCTCCAATGAAGGTGACTCCATCACCTCCACGGGCAGCCCATTCCAATGGGCAATCACTCTCTCTGTATAGAATTTCTTCCTAACATACAGACTAAACCTCCCTGGCGCAGCCTGAGACTGTGTCCTCCAGTTCTGGTACTGGCTGCCTGGGAGAAGAGACCAACCTCTGCCTGGCTACAACCTCCCTTTAGGTAGTTGTAGAGAGCAAGAAGGTCACCCCTGAGCCTCCTCTTCTCCAGGCTAAGCAACCCCAGCTCCCTCAGCCTCTCCTCATAGGGCTTGTGTTCCAAACCCCTCACCAGCTTTGTTGCCCTTCTCTGGACACATTCCAGCAAGTCAACATCCTTCCTAAACTGAGGGGCCCACAACTGGACACAGGACTCAAGGTGTGGCCTAACCAGTGCAGTGTACAGGGGCAGAATGAGCTCCCTGCTCCTGCTGGCCACACTCTTCCTGATGCAGGCCAGGATGCCATTGGCCTTCTTGGCTGCCTGGGCACACTGCAGGCTCATGTTCAGCAGGCTCATGTTCATCAACCAGTACCCCCAGGTCCCTCTCTGCCTGGCCGCTCTCCAGCCACTCTGACCCCAGCCTGTAGCACTGCCTGGGGTTGCTGTGGCCAATGTGCAGCACCCGGCACTTGGATGTGTTCAATCTCCTGCCCTTGGCCTCTGCCCATCTGTCCAGCCTGTCAAGGTCCCTCTGCAAAGCCTCTCTGCCCTCCAGCAGATCAACTCCTGCCCCCAGCTTGGTGTTGCCCGCAAATTTACTGATGATGGACTCGATGCCCTCATCCAGATCGTCAATAAAGATGTTGAAGAGCATGGGGCCCAGCACTGATCCCTGGGGCACACCACTAGTGCCTGGCAGCCAGCTGGATGTGGCACCATTCACCACCACTCTCTGGGCTCAGCCCTCCAGCCAGTTCCTAACCCAACACAGTGTGCTCCTGTGCAAGCCATGGGCTGACAGCTTGGCCAGGAGTTTGCTGTGGGGGACGGTGTCATAACATGTTAAGATCCAGTCATTCCCCAGCATAACTAGGAAGGCATCTACAAATAGGTATTTAAACACATTCCACTGTATTAAGGTTTTCCAGGAAGAGAGAAATCCAATTATGTGTGGAAAAGATCAAAAAGAGAAGGAATGACACAGAAAAGTTTCTCTTGGAAGAGAGATCTCATTATCAATATAGTAGCAGCAAAATGCATAGTGATAGGAAGACTGCAAATGTAAACTCTGCAGCACTACTGAACATTTCTGTGTCTTGCTGCTTGCTCTAAATATACATTGAAGCTTCTGGTGGAAATACAAGCAGTGTTTCTGTTGTGAATCATTAAATGAGGGTTAGCTAAGGGAAAAGGACAAAGTCTACAGAAAACAAGCAGCGATCCTTTGTCTGATGGCCTTTTCTGTCTTTTCACAGGGCACCGTGTATGTATGGGGGAGCTGCTGGCAAGGATGGAGCTTTTTATTGTCTTCTCTACCCTGTTACAGGCATTCAGGTTCACCCTGCCAGAAGGAGTGAAAGAAGTCAATACAAAGCTTGTTTTTGGGAGCACAATGAGGCCACCTCCCTACCAGCTCTGTGCCATTCCTCGGTAGGAAATGGTGCCCCACAGATTCAGGGAAGGCTCTGCAAGATTGTTTCTGTATGCAAATTTCCTCTTGCATGTCTTAAGGTTTTTGTTTTCCTCTTAGTTTGGTTAATCACTACCCTGAAGGATGATGTTCAGGATTGAACTTTCAAAGAGTTAATCTTCTGTTCTTGTTTTCTGTATGGAAAATCTTGGTAAATTTCTCCTGATGCATAACAAATAAAGACATTGAGGCAAGAATTACAATTGGGCCTTATTTATTGCTAGCTGGAAAGGAGATTTATGAGGAAAGATCTTGAAGCAATGTCTATAAATTAAAAGTCTTATGATTAAAGATCTGTTCATCCTTTCTCATAAGCCACAGTTGCATTTGAGGAGATAGCCTTAAAGGCCTTTCAGTCTGTTCCAGGATATTAATTGAGTGCAAGAGTTAAAAGAAGCTCTTGGAGGAAGCTTTCTAGAGAGGCAGATAATATGATCTGAGATTATCCAAGTTGTGCAAGTTGTCATTGACACCTGGCAGGACCTTTCAGTGTTTCAGCCACAAAAACAGCCCTTCAGAGGAAAAGAGAGGAGTGGCTTTGTTAGCCAGTTTTTCATACAGACAAGGAGCAAGGACTGGAAGACAAATGACAGCAGGGAGAAGACAAAGTGATGATAAATTGCTCTTTTTCATGAGCTTCCTGGTTGACAGCAACATGAGATGTCTTTTTCATGACAGGTAATCTTCTGGTATTGCTTGCTCCAGATCCTCCAGTAATTTATTCAGCTTCATTTATCCTTTCAGTTCTTTAGAGGGTTCTTTATCATAGTTAGCTGACTTCACCTGTCAGCATAAATTAGCATATCACACCCAGCAGAAGATCTGACCCCATCGAAGACTTCCTGAAGCGTTTTACGATCACGGTGCTTAAGGACCTGGCAAAAGTGGATATTCAACATTTTGCTGGTTTGGTTACTGAGTGTTAACAAGGGAATATTGTTGTTTTGACAGCATTAGGAGTATGTTGTTCCTGTGTGACATACAAAGTGAATACTGTGTGCCAGTACAGGAAGGATTGTTTTTATGCACTGATTATCTGATAGTGCCGTCTGTGGCTCTGAGGTCATTATCAGCTGTATTTTTTCCAGCTGCCTTTGCCAGCCTTGTGTTTTAAAGCACCCCAGTCTAAGAGGCAGGGATGTGTGAATCCTGCATGCAGGACTGACTGCTAGTTTCTTCACCTCCAGGATTATTTTTATGGAGTAGTTCAACCCTTTACACAGTTGTGGGCTGGACTGCAATGTGTCATTGGCTGGACTTGGTGATCTTAGAGGTTTTATTGAGGTCTATTCCAGCCTCAGCAATTCGGTGATTCTGTGTTCAGACAGGCAGGTGATTGGTGTCAAGTCCCCTCCATGTTGGAACTGCAAACGTACCCCGACAGTAGTTTCACACTGGTAAGGGGGTGCTTCATACGTCTCCACCTGGACAGCAGGAGGAGAGGCAATGAGAGCAGCAGTTCCTTGTCTTTAGTACCAAAGTGTGAGATCACTAATCCTAAAGACTATCCGGTAGCTAGCACTGAAGTAATGCTGCTGCTGGCTGCATTTAGAATTTATGAAGAAAATGGAGCCTCATCAGCCTCATAAATACATTTTCCATCAAAAAAGTAAAATGAATTCTATGTCTCAGATCTAAACCAACCCACAGTCATCTTCCTTTTCTAGTATAAGAGAACCATACTCAAGGCTAGTTCTGGCTGCACCACTGGTTAAATCATCTATTGAGCTCAAACAAAAGTAAGGTTTGAAGCTATTGAGTGCTAACAAATGCATTTTTTCCCACCTGAGCAACGCTGGTTCCCTCCAGAACCTCTCGCCTTCTCTTCTTCCCCATGTTTGTCCCACCTCTCCAAACTGTTCCATTATGTTTACAGCCTGTACCGTCTTTCCAATTGAGCTAATTTTCTCATCTGTCCTAATTATTTTTTTCTCTTCACTCCTGTTCTTGAACTGAGATTGACCCTGAACTATTTATCCACCAGAAGGTTCCATTCGATTTCACAAGTTAGTAGAGAGAATAAGGTCATCTGCACTGTTCTAGAAGGACTGCTACAAGTGGATAAAAGCACAGTTTTGAGCCCAGCCTGTAGATGAGTTATTAGGGGTCACTTGTGAATTAATGAGATTTTCTTTTCAGAGTCTTTTTCATATGCCTTGGATGTTTGAGCCTTAAGGATCTGAGTAGATTACAAAATATTCCTAGATAAACTGGAATGTAATCCTGCAGTCACCTAATACGAGATGAAAACATACCAGCATACTCTTACACTGTAATAATCTGTAGTAAGTGTCTGTTCATACTCTCCAGGGAAAACTACACATGCTAGATTAAATGCAAACCCTTCAGAGCATCAGCTTTGAACTGTGCTCCACAGGAAGCTCTGATCCTCTTTTAGAAAGGGCAAAGTGCTGTCTTAGGGAGGAAAGTGAAATATCACTATTTCAACTCTCTTCATGCCTTTTCTAGGGCTAAGAGGAAAACCTGGGAAAGAAGTAATCTAAACCACAACAAACCACTACAAGTGGATTTCAGTGCCACTTCCCTCATTGTGTTTTCTGGTGCCTGCTGAGGAGAGGGCAGCCAGCTGAACTTACTACGAAACCCAGGGTGGCTTTGTCTTTCTGCTCCCAGGAGCTGATGCTATTTGTAGAAGAGCACAGAGCAGAAAGGGGCTAACAGTTTAAAATTACTACACAATTCACTTTTACTGTAAATAATCTGAATTTATGGGAGGGGATGCAGGTCCCACAAAGTGGAGAAAAAAATAAATGTGCAAGACCTATAAGAAGGTACTAGCCATCCTGTTCCTCACAGATCACTCTCCTTTCTTGTTTTCTATCTCATCTTCAAAATCCATTTCAGATGTTCTCTTACTTGGTCTGCCTTCCTACTTTCATTTTTCTATGCTCCCAGTTTGTCTGCATTTGGCCTCACTCTTGGCCATAAAGGTTGGTGTGAAACAAGCTTTCAGAGGACCAAGCATACTTTGTGTATGCTGCAGTGAAACCAGCTAGGACTGAAGTACCCGTGGTAACTGCCAAACATGTATGAAACTGGCTCATATATACACAAAATGTCTCAAATATATCTATGGTCTCTTTGCTATTTGCCTCCAGAGGGAGCTCTGGCCAATTTCTTTGAATGTGGTAGAGCATTTCATTCTGAACTGAAGCATAAAAAGAATCTTATGAGAGGGAGAACATGTCTTTAACTCCTTCTGTCTCCTAATGTAGCTGCTTGCTTGTTTAGTCCCTTTCTATTTAACGTGCTTTTATTTTTCTCAACAGTGTTTCCAACTCCCCACCATTCATTTTCTTCCTCATACAATGTCATTCATCTTCTGTAACTTTTGCTTTGGATATCTGTGCTGTTTGCTGTTCTTTCTTATGCTTTGCTCACTGAAATCCATCTTCACCTATTCTTCTCATTTCACTCCCATCTTTTGTAACACGTAGCTGGCACAGGTTCCTCATTCTAGCATCTTCCATCTTCTTTCTTATTCTCTTTTCTGTTCTTTTCCTGATTTTACTCCCTTTCCTATGCTGTGAAGTTGTTTGTCTTTCCCTGTTATTTTCAGATCCTTTCCCTCTATAGAGTTCCTTAAATTTCATGCAGAGTATCTATAGTTACATTCCCTAACAGCATCGCTTTGTATGCATTAAGATAAAAAGCTTATAATGGCAGCATGGATTGCAGTCATTTCACCTCCACAAGCTGAAGATACAGAGGAACAATCTCATTGTTGAAGAAAGCAGCCTGAGGCTTTACTGTCACTAACAGCAGTAAGAAAACACCATTTTGAAAAATGAGTAATTGTCAGAAAACTTTAAAAAAATAATAGCTCAAGTGGGTAAGTGCCAGCCTTTCCCTTCCTCTCTCTGGTGGGTTGCTAATAGCCTTGTCAGCTGCATTCATTTTGTTGTAAAAATGTGGTTAGCTCTGGAAAACGTAATCTGCATCACAGTATCACCATTTCTGAACACAACCCAAAAGTTACTCAGTCCTTGTTTCCTGCCTTTCTGAAACTCAACCCATGCTGCCAGGATCTCCCACGTCCCTGGTGTTAGAAGAAGTCCCCACAGCTGTTGCTTCATCACTTAGGAAACCTGTTGCGTTGGGAGTGGTTTGGCTGCATGCTGCAATGCCTGGATTCTGATAAAAGGCTTGAAGAAGTTTACTGCTTGAAAAACCATCACTGGGAGTGAGCTATTGTATTTAATGAACATGGGCCAAGGAACTGTATAATCTTAAAGAAGTATCTGGGAAAAATTAAGTGTACCCCAATGTTTCAGAGTTCCACACTTGAAAATCTGGCAGAAACAAAGCTAGCCCTGGACAAAGTGGAGATCTAAGATGGATATTGGAATTTCAGTTGAATTTTTGTTGTCTGCCATAGAAATACAATGTTAAAACTTACATAATCTGTTTAAGTCCTAGATTGTTACTTGGTGGAGAGAAGGGTGGGAATTTAATGTGGTTCCTCAGGAAGAGGGAGGCAATGCTGGGTGAACATGAGATACAGAAAAAGTCCATCCTAGTCCAAAGAAAAATTGTTTCTTTGACCAGTGTGAAGGAGGAAGGCAGAGGAGTGTGCTGGTGCTCTCACTGTGCTAGGGAAGCCATTTTGGGAGCCAGCCAGTCTGGAGAGGAGGCTGTGGCCACCATATTGAGTGGGCAGCAGGGAGGCAACTGAGCTGTCACGAGCAGAAAGACCTGGGAAACAGCAGCTGGCCTAGTGTCTGGAAACAACCTGAGGGGAAGGCAGGCTGCTGGCTGGCAGTGGAATGGTTTCTGCAGCTGTGCCACACCAGCCATTCAGAGGGAATCATGCCCGCCCTTACACAGCAGCTACCCACAATGGCCACCTCACATGGGATGGAGGAGGGCTGGGCTCGGGGGATGCCTCCCTTCTCCAGCATGGTGGTGTCAACCTTCTCTCTCTTTGGCTCTGTTTCCTGCCTTTTTATTTCTTCCTGGCTGCACCTGCCCCTTTGGTGTGCTCTCATCTTAGAGACGGAAAGAGGACATGACTGCTGCCAGGGTAAGGCCTTGGCATCGTGGAGGAAACAGAGAGCCAAAGTCTGGGAAAAAAACAAAACCAAACAGGAAATCTTCCTTCTCCCTCAAGGAAACACCACCAGGAAAAAGCTTGTAAAGCCTCTTGAACTGGCCAGAGCATGAGAGAGGAGACATAGATCCCCATATTAGGAGAACTTAGGAGAAATGAAGGCAAAGGAATAAGGCAGTGTTTCAGGCTGATGCTAAGACTATGGCAAAGAATGTGAGTGAATCTGACAAGGCATTGAAGGGTATCTGAATAGCTGTACTTGTGAGAAATTACTGACAATGTGAAAACTCAAGGCTGCAAAGCTAAAGAAAGAAGAAAAGAGGTCCTGTTGTGAGGCTGTAGCAGTGGAAGACCCAGGCCTTAACCTCTTCACTTCCCCATGGAAAAGGTCACTGGAAAAAAAGAAAAAAGAAGAATTTTCCTGTTGAAAGCAGTTTAGTTGTAAAATCTTTGTATATTTAAGAGGCCAGAGAATGTACTACATTGATTCAAAATGAAAACTTCTGATAATTTGGTGAATTGCAAGTAGATTTTAGTGAAATTACACTAGATACAGAGCAGGTAAAACTTTCCAGAACTTCTTTCTAAAGGGACTTCCCCCCTCCTGCATTCAATGAGAAGGTTACATTAAAAATGAGTGCCTTGAAAAATAACCCTTTTGTTGTAAACAAAGAAAGCTTCAGTAGAAACACAGGAACATGCTTGTTGTGGTTAATACACACCAATAAGTTCTGCTTTAGTGGTGATGAAGTTCAGTGCTTGGAGGCTAATTGACTTGGAGGCCTGGAAACTGTGGGCTGGTAAACTCTGGGCTGTTCATAAGGGTGTTTGCGTGTCCCAGAACCACAAATGCTGTGACATGGTTTCTGTCCCAAAGACAGGGCACTTGGAAGAGGCATGCTGCTGCACAAGTCACCTTGGCAGGTTTTGAGAAAATTAGTGAAAGCATGTTTCTTTTACAAGTGTTTTACTTTCAGAGTATGGATGCTTTCCATAGAAAAGCATTTCAATCTAGATCTGTAACACAGGGCCACAATTGATATAGTTATGCGGTGCCCAGAATCCTTTGCACATGGTTTTCATGGTCTAATTGCAGGCCTGTAAATGCCCCTGATGTTAGGCTTATACTTCCTATGTGTGTTGAGGCTTGGCAAAGAGCCTTGGCTATAAACTGCATTTATTCTTCAGGTATGGCACATGCATGTCATGACTAGTTCTTGCTGGGGCCCTTAGCTCTGCTTGTAGCTCAATTTTCCTAATAGGTTTTCCCCCATGTGTTTGTTTTGTTATGTTTAATCTGTTTCATACAAGATGTACTTTCTGTATGCATATGCTTTATTTATCCGGCAAGTTTTCTGATGATTACTCAAAATTTCCTTTAGGGCATCCACATTTATCTTGATTGAAAGGGGAAATTCAGAGGTAGGCAAAACCCTCAGAGAAGTTAACAATTGCAAAGAGGTTAGGAAAAGAAAAAGTTCTCTATTAAACCAGTTGCATCTTCAATTGAACTTGAAAGCCTAACAGATTTTGCTCTTTGTATTAAACATTAAATACTCGTATATCCATCCTAAGATAAATGTGGGCTTTTAACTTTTATCAGCCTTGCCATTACTGGATATACTGGATTTAATACCCACTTACATTTCTGTGCTTAAGTTGTATGTATGGTTATTGCTTTTGTAAAAGCATTCATTTGTAGGAGCACATACCATCCACATTCCCCCCCCCCCCCAAATTAGATGGAGAGTTTACATGTAGATATATGTGTCTCCGTTGTGTAGAAAACATTTGCCCTAGTCGTTTAAGACACTATCCCTGCAAATCCTTTGGTCCATAGTTGATGGATATAATATGGATTAGAAGAGGGAGAGGGACATGCATCTGTTAAATATGTTTGAGCATGAATGTAATGAGCAGGAACAAAAGGAGTGGCTGATAATAAAGAGGGAGGGTTAGGGGCGGGGAAGAGTTATTATATGAAATTTAAACACTTATGAAAAAAACTGGCTGAGCAACCAGCCTTGGTACCTTCAGTAGCCTATTTTCAATAAAGGCAGACGTTAACATGTTGACAATAGGTGAAGTTCTTACAGCCTTAGCTGTGTTTCTTTTTGTTACACAGTTTTTAAAGTTGCAACGACTGCGGAGACGGCTTCCTCCCGGACCAGTCCCTTTCCCAATATTTGGGACCTTGATACAGCTGAACTTTCAGTTTAATCGTGATCTCCTCATGAAGGTATTTATTTTCAGATACTCCTAATTGTTTAAAAATCTTTGTTATTTTTCCATTCCTCGTGTTCTTTGCTATTTTAAAACATCCTCTCCCCAAACCACATTGGTAACATACTGTGCTTGTTTACTAGCTGCTGTGATATTGCACTAAGTTTGGTTGGGAACTGCTGGTTTGGTTGGCAAAAGAAGGAAAAATCATTGCAGCATAGCTGCCAAGCTAATAAACCTGGTACTGGAAGTCCTGAATGCATAGAGATCATTCTGAAACTTTAACTTACCACCTTTTAATGGTGAATTTGACAAATATGAAACTTGATATCCTCCCATTGCCCCTTAACGTTCACTTTGACAAATTCATGTGAAACTTGATATAATTTAGGATTAAATATCATTAGGGGTAATAGATCAGATTTGCAGTTTGGGAAAAGAAATACTATATAAAAAGAAACCACGTTCACAGAACAGATTTTTAGCTTTCTGAGCTCTGGCACTCTCTAGCTTGAGCAGTAAAAGGATGCTTAAGGTGCCCTATGGGTGTATACATTTATTTGTATTGATAGCATCAGAAAATTCTACATGAACCTTGTCTTAAGTGTTTTTTGAGGAGTACATCTGCACACAAGGCTACCTCTGCCTCATTCTTTTAGTTCTTGCAGTGCTTTCAGAATTCTTAGTAGGCAACCCCAGTGGCTTCTGTCACTGGCATGGACAAGGCACATCAATTATTCCAACCAAAAGGCATATTCAGGAAGGAAGTAAGGACACTGCAAGACAGAATGGTCTTACTTGGATTCTAGTATCTAATTATCCAAATGGGTAGGGGAAAGGAGGAAAATGACTGGCCCAGTCTCTACAAGTTGCTTACTCCTCTGACATGTCTGTGTTCCTTCTGCAATACTTTACCAGTACAATTGATAGAAACCCTGTTGAAAGAAATTCATGTACAGAAAACAACCTTTATCACATGAATCATTGCAAACTGAGCCTTGGCTTATATACTTACTATAAAAGACACCTAATGTTTCCTGGGTCAGATATGAGGCTCTGCAAAGCTGGAATATTCAGTTGTTTCCAGCAGTGAATGCTGGAAAAGACATTTGTGCCTCTCACAGATAATTTCAGTCTTGTGAGAAAGATGGAGAACACCATTTCACCTCAGGGCTGGTCCTGTAATCAGTGTGAAAGCAGGCTCATCCTTGTTTGCAACATGTGGGGTTTCATCTGTGCTTTCTTGGCTTCTCTCCCATCTGCAGCTGGCAAAAATTCATGGCAACATATTCACCTTATGGTTTGGATGGGCCCCAGTGATCATACTGAATGGATATCAAGCAGTTAAGGATGGTATGACTATGCACCCTGAAGATGTTTCTGGGAGGTTAGTGTCTCCTTTCTTCAGAGCCATGGCCAAAGGAAAAGGTGAGAATTTCTTGCAACAAATATTGCACAAAATGATCATCTTGACAAATTGTAGTTCTTTTGTGCCTTGCAATCGTTGCAGGGTACCTTGCAGGGCTTGTCAAGGAGAAATGATGGCCAGGTAAGCTGCAAAGTAGAGATGGGTGAAGTAGCCTTTGGATAGTAGGAGGAGGAAAGCCCAGCAAAACAAAAAATGATTCATAGTGCCTTGTGTGAAATATTAAGTGGAGCAGATTCAGAGATGATGAAATGAGACAGTGGTAGGTTGTGACACAGAGAAGCAGAGCAAGGGCAGGAACTGGCATAATTCCTTGTGGTGGACCTCCTGTCTCCAACCATTACATTGTCTGTTGAAAAGTGAGCTTGTGGTGGGAATCTTCTTCCTATGCCCTTCTTTTTGTGATTGGTTTCTTAGTGACACAGTTTCATCTAGAGGATCAGTGCAGTTCCATTTCAACCTTGCTGTATATTGGTATGTCCCCAACCATATTGGAAATCCCCAAACTCCTAATTTCCACAAACACATCCACTATGAAACAACTTGTATTTTATCTGGGGCCTCAGCTCTTTCTAAGAAAAGCTCATTCCTTTCTCATTTGAATTTGTTTCAGTCAGACCTGTTTATGGAACAGGTCATCTTGAGTGTGATCACACAGCACTTACAGGATGGCCAAGGGCTCAGGCCCAGCCAGCATGGATTTAGGAAGGGCAGATCCTGCCTCACCAACCTGATCTCCTTCTATGATCAGGTGACCCGCCTGGTGGATGTGGGGAGGCCTGTGGATGTGGTCTACCTGGACCTCTGCAAGGCCTTTGACACCGTCCCCCACAGCAAACTCCTGGCCAAGCTGTCAGCCCGTGACTTGGACAGGATCACACTGCGTTGGGTTAGGAACTGGCTGGAGGGCCGAGCCCAGAGAGTGGTGGTGAATGGCGCCACATCCAGCTGGCTGCCAGGCACTAGTGGTGTGCCCCAACGATCAGTGCTGGGCCCCATGCTCTTCAACATCTTTATTGATGATCTGGATGAGGGCATTGAGTCCACCATCAGCAAATTTGCAGACAACACCAAGCTGGGGGCAGGAGTTGATCTGCTGGAGGGCAGAGAGGCTTTGCAGAGGGACCTCGACAGGCTGGACAGATGGGCAGAGTCCAAGGGCAGGAGATTGAACACATCCACGTGCCGGGTTCTGCACGTTGGCCACAGCAACCCCATGCAGTGCTACAGGCTGGGGTCAGAGTGGCTGGAGAGCAGCCAGGCAGAGAGGGACCTGGGGGTGCTGGTTGATGGTAGGCTGAACATGAGCCTGCAGTGTGCCCAGGCAGCCAAGAAGGCCAATGGCATCCTGGCCTGCATCAGGAAGAGTGTGGCCAGCAGGAGCAGGGAGCTCATTCTGCCCCTGCACACTGCACTGGTTAGGCCACACCTTGAGTCCTGTGTCCAGTTCTGGGCCCCTCAGTTTAGGAAGGAGGTTGACTTGCTGGAACGTGTCCAGAGAAGGGCAACAAAGCTGGTGAGGGGTTTGGAACACAAGCCCTATGAGGAGAGTCTGAGGGAGCTGGGGTTGCTTAGCCTGGAGAAGAGGAGACTGGGGGGTGACCTTCTTGCTCTCTCCAACTACCTGAAGGGAGGTTGTAGCCAGGCAGAGGTTGGTCTCTTCTCCCAGGCAGCCAGCACCAGAACAAGAGGACACTGTCTCAGGCTGCACCAGGGGAGATTTAGGCTGGAGGTTAGGAAGAAGTTCTACACAGAGAGAGTGATTGCCCATTGGAATGGGCTGCCCATGGAGGTGGTGGAGTCACCCTCATTGGAGGTGTTCAGGAGGAGGCTTGATGGGGTGCTTGGTGCCATGGTTTAGTTGTTTAGGTGGGTTGGATTGGTTGATGGGTTGGACGCGATGATCTTGAAGGTCTCTTCCAACCTGGTGTATTGTATTGTATTGTATTGTATTGGTGACTCTTATACTACACTAAAGGTCCTGTTAATGTATGATGTTTATTTCTCCTGAAGATATTTGTCCCAAAGCCCAAGTACCGAACTTTTCTTCCTGTCTGTGGACAGTCAGAAATCTTTCCCCTTTTACCTTCATGAGAATCACTACCCTGGTCAGGTGAGGTCCAAGCACAGAAGAGAGTGGGAGGCAAGCACTTTAGAAAGTGCCTAGAGAAGCAGCTATCAAACCTTCTGAAATAACTGGTTGTCTCGGATCAAGCTTAATCCTGCAAGTCATCTTATTAGCAAGTTGAGTTTGTCCATTTTAGCCCTGCCTATATGCTTACGGGCCACAGCTGTTCCTTTGTGCCTTTATGTTCACAAGCAATGTAATAGTCTTTGTCTGTAATAAGTATTAGCAGGATAAAGAGCTCTTCCTTGAATGGATGCAGGGATTATGTTGGCAACGGGTCACACCTGGAAGCAGCAGAGAAGGTTTGCACTGAGGACTCTGCGCACCCTTGGCCTGGGGAAAAGAGGTCTAGAGCACCGAGTTCAGGAAGAGGCTCGCTACCTGGTAGACTTCTTTGGAAGTGTGAAAGGTACCTCTGCAATAAATACTGATTCATTTTTCTCATTAATCTGATGTCTTTAGTGCATGAGTTTTCTGTCCTGCTCTGAAATCAAGGGCAGCATTGTTCCACAAGAGGGTGACGTTGGTCTTCTGTGCCTCAACATATATGAGCATGTTGCCTGCTCATATATGGCTGCACCCAAAGGGTGGCTGTCAGTGGGTCCATGTCCAAGTGGAGGCCAGTGACAAGTGGAGTCCCTCAGGGATCAGCACTGGGCCCAGTCTTGTTTAACACCTTTGTTGGAGACATGGACAGTGGCATTGAGTGTACCCTCAGCAGGTTTGCTGATGACACCAAGCTGTGTGGTGCAGCAGACACACTGGAGGGAAGGGATGCCATCCAGAGGGACCTGACAGGCTGGAGAGGTGAACACATGACAGCCTCATGAGGTTCAACAAGACCAAGTGCAAGGTCCTGCATCTGGGTCAAGGCAATCCCAAGCACCAATATAGGCTGGGCAGCAACTGGCTTGAGGGCAGCCCTGAAGAAAAGGACTCGGGGGTGCTGGTGGATGAGAAGCTCAACATGAGCCACCAGTGTGCACTTGCAGCCCAGAAAGCCAATCACATCCTGGGCTGCATCAAGAAAAGCATAGCCAGCAGGTTGAGGGAAGTGATTTCCTGCCTCTATTCTGCTGAGACCCCACCTGGAGTACTGGGAGGATCCAGACATGCTGGAGCATGTCCAAAGAAGGGCCATGAGGATGATTAGGGGCTGGAGCACCTCTCCTATGAAAACAGACCAAGGGAGTTGGGGCTGTTCAGTCTGGAGAAGAGAAGGCTCTGAGGAGACCTTATTGTGGCCTTCCAGTATCTTAAGGGGGCCTACAAGAAAGCTGGTGAGGGACTTTTTAGGGTATCAGGTAATGACAGCACTAGGGGGAAGGGAACAAAAATACAAATGAGTAGCTTCAGATTGGATGTCTGAAAGAAGTTCTTCACCATGAGGGTGGTGAGACTCTGGAACAGGTTGCCCAGAGAGGTGGTAGAAACCTCGTCCCTGGAGGTTTTTAAGGCCAGTCTGGATGTGGTTCTGAGCAACCTGATCTAGTGTGAGGTGTCCCTGGCCATGGCAGGGGGTTTGGAACTAGATGATCCTTGAGGTCCCTTCCAAGCCTGACAATTCTATGATTCTAGTGCATAAAGATGTGGACACTTTATCAATGCTGATGAATGAAATCCTGCAAAGCCATCTGCATATACTCTTTAAAGTAGTGACTAGAATATTGTCTTTGTTGCAACATCTTAACCTGATCAACCCATTTAGAAGCATGTGACTTGAGTTTCTCAATAGTGATCATTATGCAAAGGCACAGCAAATCAGGACATGCTGCAGCTAGCCCTTGTAGCAGTTCTCAGTAATTAAATCCAGTCCAATCCCATGGATTAAGAATTAGGAGACATTGAGCTGTGGCCATGTGTGAAGTAAAAAAAAAAAGAGTGGAGAACAGTAAATTGTGCAGTGGGTGTTGGGCAGTTGCACTGTTGGAGTCATTTACTCTGGAGTCACAAAATATTTTCACGTAAATTGCTGTAAAATTAATTACTGTATTGTTGACACAATAGGTTGAAATGACCTTTTGTCTTACTTGAGGCTCCACATTTCTAGTAAAGTCGGGGAAAATATCCTAGCCTTGCATGTATTTATGCCCTTGCTGAATTGGGCTGCCTCTTCCCTCACTGTTCCCAAGATTCCCTTTGCCTGCAGTGCTCTCAGTCATTCCCGTGCTTGAGACGTGTTTTGAATGTTCCAGGCAGTAAATGTGCATAGATATTTATTTTTTGTTGGTCCTTCTTACCTGTAAATTTGCCACATATTTGACACCTCTGGCTTTTCTTTAGGGATTGTGAGATTGATTCTTCACAGCTGTGGTGCAGCTCGATACTAGAATTTTGTAGGAAGATTGCTGCATCTCCGAAATGCAATGCTCTCTTGAAAGTTCTCTGGGTAGTCTCTAATTTCATTTCACTAAAGCAGAGAGGAGACATTAACAGTGACATTCACCCTTGTGTTTGCAGGCAAACCCCTGGATCCTTCTTTCCCTCTTGTTCATTCTGTCTCAAATGTAATCTGTGCTGCTGTGTTTGGGCATCGCTTCTCCAGAGATGATGAAACCTTCCATGAAGTGATTAGAGCCATGGAGCGCCTATTCAAGTTTGGGGGCAGCTTTTTTCATCACGTGAGGAAACGATCTGTTGTCTTCTGAATACAGCAAAACGTGAAAAGTGCAGCCTGGCTATAGGCAGCCTTTGCTTCGGGGTGTGGCAACAACTGCACGTCCAAGTGAGGACGGTTTGCAGCGGCTTTGCTGCCTCTTCCTTCCTGGTACTCTCCACTGGAGGGCAGGATCTCACTTTTTAAACGTTTGAATACAGTTCCTTGCAATTGAATACGTGAATAATTGAATGGTAGAATCCAGTTAATTCTAACAATAATCATTGTAATTTGGGTTGTGGTTGAGCCCAAAGCCTGTGGAACTCTGGATCTTACCACCAGCACAGCTAGAAATTATAGTGTACTCTTTAATGACTTGAAACCATAACCATAGTCTTTGTCAGAATGTTTTACTAATGATGCCAAACCCACATGCTCACATGATGTTTACCTTCTCTTTTAGTAGGCCTAAAGTGCATTTTCTAGTGGTAGAGAGTTGTGATACCCCTTGTGTGTCACTTCTGCAGCTGTATGAAATCTTCCCCTGGCTTATGTGTCGTCTCCCTGGTCCTCATAAGAAGGTACTGTCTTGCTATGATGTCCTGAGCTCTTTTACAAGGAGGGAGATCAGGATGCACACAGAGCGTGGGACACCAGATGAACCTCAGGATTTTATTGACTTTTACCTAGATCACATAGAAAAAGTAAGTATTTGTTCTGCCTCATTACACACTGATGGGAAATAAGGTGAAAAAGACCATTACCGGGTCTCTTAACACTGCAACAGGCTTCCCAGAGAGACTGTGGTGTCACCTTCTCTGGAGACATCCAAAACCTTCCTCCAATGCCCTTCAAATGAGATATCTAGGTAGGGAGGGAGGGTGGTAGTCTACCTTTGCAGCCCCTGGAGAAGTGGGCAGTGGTGCTGCTCCCGGGTGGCAGCACTTCCCTGCTGGGACAGCTGGTGGCCCTGCTGCTGTGGTATGTGATGGCTGCACTGCAAAATTGCTAAGCTTCAGGCACCCATCCTGTACCTCCTGGCACAGTCAAAATGGGTCTACTGTCATGGACCACTGCCTGCCTGGCGTGCTCCCTTGCTTTGATTTGTTCTCTACAACTACCTGAAGGGTGCAGCCAGGTGGGGGTTGGTCTATTCTCCCAGGTGGCCAGCACCAGAACAAGAGGTCACGGTCTCAAGATGTGCCAGGGGAGGTTTAGGCTGGATGTTAGGAAGAAGTTCTTCACAGAAAGAGTGATTTGCCACTGGAATGTGCTGCCCAGGGTGGTGGTGGAGTCACCATCACTGGAGGTGTTTAGGAAGCGACTGGATGGGGTGCTTGGTGCCATGGTTTAGTTGATTAGTTAGTGTTGGATGATAGGTTGGACTCGATGATCTCAAAGGTCTTTTCCAACCTGGTTAATTCTATTGTATTCTATTGTATTGGCCCTACTGCTGTGCTCAGCCACGCTGAAGAGGTCTGCACCCGGGGAAGAGTGTCTGTTAGCTATTTCTGTCAGCCAGCTCTTGAGTCTTTTAGCATGTGTCTTATGAATACTTGCTAGTGCTTGACTTTTCTGTTATCGTGGGGACCAAAATAAACCTCTTGCGGAACTCCAAGTATATTGTAACTGTGTAATTGCCATTGTTGTCCAGTCTGGCAATTTTATCAGAGAGTCTACTCAGATCTCCCTGCCAATGCAATTTTTCTGTAGTGTAATAAATAGCATTAATTTGTATTTCTAGCTGGTAATTGTTTTTCAGTCGATTCCCCTATCAGCTGCTGTATTTTTATGTCCAGGGTGTGTGCCATCCTAACAAACTTCTAGTTCCTTGGATCTGCTTGTTTCAAAACTTTCATACTAGCACAACACTAACATGTCTGGCCTTCCAAAGTGTTTAACTGCCTCTGAAGCCTTTCACTGCTGTTCCAAGTTTTATGAGACTTGAACATCGGTGGACCAGAAACTGTTTCAGCAACATTTACTTAGGAAGCATTCTAAGTGTACCACTATTTGCACAACTAAGCCAGCGGTCATTTTCTGAATGTGAATGTGTGATTTAGCTTCATGAGTAAAAATGGAGCTGACATGCCTTGTCCACTTGTGAAACATTAGCTTTTCGTGTCATCTTTGGTGTCTGATGTTCTTTTTCACTCTCTTTGTATTGAACTGTAGGTGGTCTACCTACACTACAGTTTGGAACAGTGATAAAACCACATTTAAAGGTACTCTGATTTTTCCAACTTTCATCTATAAACCTCTACTTTATCTTATCATTTACAGTCCAAAGATGAACCCAGGTCTACATACAATGAGGACAATATGGTTTATTCTATAAATGACCTTTTCTTGGGTGGCTCAGAGACAACAAGCACTACTCTGAACTGGGGCCTGGTCTACATGGTGGCAAATCCAGACATCCAAGGTGAGTGGATAAACATGCCACAAATATCTCTAATACAACAGATGATCCAAGACATAATGTTTCCATAGATCAGAGACTATTCCTCAACACTGATGCACGGCTGGTAGACCTGTGCTGAGCAACATTGGTAGGTCCAGAGTGTTGCATACAGGCTCTTACAACAGTCACAAGCATAGGGCAGTTCCCAGAAGGAGTTAACAGTCTGGGAATTATGCACATGTATAGGAGGTTGTGGATGGTTGAAATGGAGGGGTTGAGGTCTTTGAGAAAATTAAGATTATGGTAGGGTGGTCAATAGGGTAAGAGGACTGGAGTGGCTGTTTGGGAAGCCAGAGGGTTTGCTTGCATAATCCTTGAAGGAACAGTGGTCAGCCATTGGTGAGGTCCTGATGGCACTCCGAGAAACTGAGATGGGCTCTTAGTCATAAACATGACTGGTGGCTGAGAATAACTGAGCAGAAACCGATGTGTGATGGTAGGGATGTCAGTCTAGAAAGCTACTTTGATTCTGCTTTGTGTTAGGCTCGAGGTGAGGAGAAAGTTCTTCACCAAGAGAGTGATTCGTCATTGGAATGGGCTGCCCGGGAGGTGGTTGAGTCGCCGTCCCTGGAGGTGTTCAAGAGGGGTCTGGATGTGGCACTTGGTGCCATGGTCTAGTTGTGAGGTTTGTGGTTACAGGTTGGACTTGATGATCTTCGAGGTCTCTTCCAACCTTGGTAATACTGTGATACTGTGATACTGTGTGGCTGAGTTTCAGTGATGGGGGTTACAGGGACACCTACCCTTCTTTGTGCTCTGTAGGTCAGAGAAGTAGTAAAGATAATCACCTGTAGGTCAGTTGGCAACTTTGACATTGTTTTTGTCCATCAGTCCATTTATGATCCCAAGGTATCAGGGTGAATAAATTAATTTTGTGGCGTATTTCAGTTTCTTACAACAGAAATTATTCCACTTGGCAGTGGAATTTGATGGCTCAACAAGCTATATCCACATGTATTTAAGAAGTTTATTTTTAAGTCTAACTTTGAATACCTATCAAACACTTTCATAGACCACTGAATGAAAGCCAAAGACAGCACAATCTCTTATGGTGGATAACAGAAATCTCATTGTTAGATAGCTGAGTATATGCAAGTGACCACAGAAGAACAGGATTTGAAACAGAGGGAACAGATGAAGATCAGGAAAAAATTGCTCAACTTTGTGGCTATCAGACAAGAAGATCTATTTAATCCCATGTAATTGCATGTTTATTATCACAGAATGTAATTGAGGTTATGAAAGTGCTGATGCCTCTAGATAATTTTATTTTGTATAAATGTAACACCTTGCACATACTTGGGAAAGCAGGGGGTGTGCAGAATGATCCTTCCTGGGCTCCTTGAGTCATACAAACTCTCATCATGACCTGATACCACTGTATCTGTCCTCATTCACTTGGTGGCTTCTTTTTCAACCTGTTACTGCTTTTGCCAGTGAATGTTCCATACAGGCAGGTTTGGCCTTTTGCCTCATCACTGAATCAGGCTCTCCTTGTTCCCTGAACTACTGGAACAGAGATGCATGTTTATACTCATGCAGTGACTGATCATTTCAGACTACACTTGAGCTTGATTTTGCAGGCTAGGTCCTCACTGAAACAGATGTACCTTACTAAAATATTTCTGAATATACATTGTAAATTCTGTAAGGAGCTTTAATCTCTGTTGTTAGGGTCTACCCAGCACAGTTTGTGAAGGACTGCTAGTTGATGTGAATGAGCACAAACTGATCAATGCAGGATGGGCTTCCCTGCATCTTAGTGTTGTTCAAAAGGGTCTCTGGAAAAGGACAGGCTCGTTTGTTCAAAACCCAAGGCACATCATTATGTGTGTGCTGCCGCTCTTGAAGATTACAAACCAAATGTTGTACTTTTGCTAATGCTCCCAACACTCCTGTGCAGTCATTTCAGTCATGTTATTCTTGGTCTAAGGGCAGACACCAAGAAGCAGATTTTGTTTGTTTGCTTTTTAAAGGCATCTAGACATTGGTCTATTTGGCATTGCTTCACTTAACAGACATCCTATGTAAGAACCATTCCCTTCCAATAGGAATTAGGCTTTTAAGGTCAAGATTCACTTGTCCTAAACTCTAGAGAACCATGAGTTCAGTGGTTTTAACTAGCTGTAGGTGCCTCAAGCAGCTAGCCAGAAGAAAACATAAAGATAAATCATCACTTGAATTTAACTGTTAGCAAAGCTACTCTTTGAGAGTTTTAAAGCTTTGAGCAACAAAGGCCTTTTCTTCATCTACAATCAAATAACTTCAGACCCAGAAGTAAAGCTGCCATGTATTTAATATGTTGCAACACTGCTGTTGCCTTTACAAGAGTTACTTACATTTTTACATTACTTTTGCTGCTGTCCTCGTAGTTGTGCATGAGCAATGGCTTTGAAAATGGAATAAGCGAAAACACTTGGTATATTTTTCCACCTGCAATGGTAAATGCTTCTCCACAGAGAAAGTGCAGAAGGAGCTGGATGCAGTTTTGGGCCGTTCCCAGTTAATTTGCTATGAGGATCGGAGAGAACTGCCCTACACAAATGCTGTGGTTCATGAGATCCAACGCTTCAGCAACATTATCTCGGTTGGCATGCCCAGAGTGTGTGTGAGGAACACAATATTGCTTGGCTTTCCCCTCAAAAAGGTACAGACACTTTCTTAATTGCTGCAATTGCTTTCCTGCATTCAGTAGAGCAAGGTGTGGGGTCAGGGTCTCCTTCTCAACAGCAGCAGGGTTGGACCCATGTGGGTCACAGATGGAATGAGAATAAGGGCAAGAAACCACCTGCCAGGCCAACTTGAGTGATGTGGCTTTTGGGAGAGGGTTACCAGAAATAAAAGATGACCCTGGATGGAAGAGGGGATTTTCAGAAGCGTTTGTAGAAACAAATGAAAGCAAAACCTTAGAGACTGATACTGAAGGATACTGTGGCCGATTTGTGCTCATAAGGCACTAGAAAGATTTCCGACTGAGGTTTGGCCTACGGAAAGCCTGCAAAAACTCCAGGGAAAAGCATGGAGGCTTGCAACGAGCTTTTGTCAAAGAGACCAAATCACAGAACCTTCTAATGTTGGAAGAGAAAATTGGTTTAGAACAAATAAAGCTGTCAGTTTCTATTGACACCACCACTTCCACTGCCAGGCTTGGACACACACTCTGAAACAAAAAGACTTCATGGTCCTCACAGTTCCTGCTGGGGAAATGAACCTGCAAGCACGCAGCGCTAAACTCTCAAAGTACACTTAACACTGGTCTCGCCTAGCTGGCTCTGGCTGTCTGGGGGACAGCTGCCAGCCAGGACTGAGTGAGAGTTTTTCTCCTTTCAGGGCACCATCGTTTTTCCAAATATTGCTTCATCTTTGTATGACCCAGAGCAGTGGGAAGCACCTCGACAGTTCAACCCCGGCCACTTCTTGGATAAGGATGGGAACTTTGTGAGCCAACAGGCCTTTTTGCCGTTCTCAATAGGTAATTGGACTGACAGCACAAGCATTAATCTTGTGGTTTGGAGATGCAGAATTAAGATGTCTATTAAAAACCTATTGGCTGTTTGTTTTAAACCTCTTTGTGGAAAACAGGAATAAAATCAGCATGATTATTATCTTCAGTAACGTTTCCCAATACAACTATAAACATCTTTGCTACTGAACAAATAATAACATGGAAAATCAGAGATGTCCTGACAGAGGTATATATCTAACTTTATTTATGTAGGGAAGGAAATCCTCTGCTAATCATCATAGTTATTGATTTGGGCATACATTTCAGCAGCAGACATACATTCGGAAAGTACTTGCAAGGAGCTGTGCTGATGCCTTATGCTTAGGAAACTGGAGCACAGCATCTCCTGGGAAGAACAAATTATTCATCATTTACATGATAGAAAGAATTCCTTTAAAGTTGTCAGTCAAATGAAGATGAGGCTTTTGAGGTAATTGAAGTGAAACTCGGGGCAGAAGGGCT
Organism: Picus viridis; assembly: GCA_033816785.1. NCBI lineage: Eukaryota > Metazoa > Chordata > Aves > Piciformes > Picidae > Picus > Picus viridis. The sequence goes on from CM066589.1 coordinate 26,957,732, forward strand.
ACACATTCATCTATAGCTGCAGCCAGGATTCTTTAAAGGAAGAATTACATTAAGGTTTATGTCATTGATTGCATTAAGCCCTAAAGAAATTCTGGACTCAGCAAAACTACTTTTGCGCTGCGTGAGGATGAATATCTTTGCTTTTAAGGCCGGGGTCGTTTACTCACTGTCCTTCCCCACTCTTCCTCCTGCAGGGCACCGTGTGTGTTTGGGGGAACATCTAGCGAGGACCGAGCTTTTTATTTTCTTCGCCAACCTGCTGCGGGCTTTCACCTTCCAGCTCCCCGAGGGGCGACAAAGATCAACATAGAGCCCGTGCAGGGGGCACGCTGCAGCCCCACCCCTACAGGATTTGTGCTATTCCACGCTAGGGTGGACACGTGCAGTGTGTCACAGCCTATCTGTTAAGCAATCTTATTGACTTTTGTGCTTGTGTGTATTAAGACCATGTAATGTGTTGGTTGGGGTGTTTTTTTTTTGTCTTGAATATAAATTTCTTCTCCAAAAGCCACCTTTTGTCTACAGCAGGTAATTTTGTTCAGATTCTGCTACCTGCTCTTGAAGATGAACCTTTATTTTGGTAAAAGTTCTTCTGATCTGCAACACTCCATCGTTCTCAGCCATAAAGGCATCATGCTGTGTGGCCTGACTGATTTAAGTCCAGGACATTGGTGAGCAAATGACAAAATGGACTGGCAGACTTCAAAAACTAATTAATTATCTGAGTCATCCTTTTTTTTTTCTTTCTTCTTTTTGCCCTTTTTTTCCCCCCAAAGCAATGCAGTTTGGGAGAACATGCCTAGAAAAGTCTACCCCCTCATATTACTGTCGTAATTCATAACATTTCAGTCAACTTTTTGTTGATGGTCACTAATAAAATACATGAAGGGAAAATTATCACCTGGTTTCATTTATGGATGATTTACAACTCACTGAGAATTTCTGGAGGAGGGTAATGGGTTAGAGTCCAGCAGAGAAAAGGTGCAGGCTGAAACTCGGTGAAGAGCGAAGACACAGAGAGAAGATTTCTTTCAGGACAGATAGTCAGTTAGAGGGTGGGAGGGCTCTGCAGAGGGACCTCGACTGGCTGGACAGAGGGGCAGAGTCCAATGGGATGGAGTTCAACAAGTCCAAGTGCCGGGTGCTGCACTTTGGCCACAACAACCCCATGCAGAGCTACAGGCTGGGGTCGGAGTGGCTGGAGAGCTGCCAAATAGAGAGGGACCTGGGGGTGCTGATCGACAGCCACCTGAACATGAGCCTGCAGTGTGCCCAGGTGACCAAGAAGGCCAATGGCATCCTGGCCTGCATTTGGAATAGTGTGGCCAGCAGGAGCAGGGAGGTCATTGTGCCCCTGTACTCTGCTTTGGTTAGGCCACACCTTGAGTCCTGTGTCCAGTTCTGGGCCCCTCAGTTTAAGAAGGACATCGAGACACTTGAACGTGTCCAGAGAAGGGCAACGAGGCTGGTGAGAGGCCTTGAGCACAGCCCTGTGAGGAGAGGCTGAGGGAGCTGGGGTTGTTTAGCCTGGAGAAGAGGAGGCTCAGGGGTGACCTCATTGCCCTCTACAACTACCTGAAAGCAACCAGCACCAGAACAAGAGGACACAGTCTCAAGCTGCTCCAGGGGAAGTTTAGGCTGGAGGTGAGGAGAAAGTTCTTCACTGAGAGAGTGATTCGTCATTGGAATGGGCTGCCCAGGGAGGTGGTGGAGTCACCGTCCATGGAGGTGTTCAAGAGGGGATTGGACGTGGCACTTGGTGCCATGGTCTAGTCATGGGGTCTGTGGTGACAGGTTGGACTCGATGATCTTTGAGGTCTCTTCCAACCTTAATGATACTGTGATACTGTGATTCTTTAAATATCTTAAAATTATGCCAAGTTAATTTTTGGAAGGCCCTTTTTAACAGAGCAACTGTTTACTTCTGTGGGTTAACTCCTGTCAAGATCATCACTGGGTGGCTGCTACAACATGTGCAGGGAGCTCCTCCAAGGGGTCGTTCAGGTGAGGAGCCTGCAGGAATTAGAGCTGATGGTAAACTGAAAAATACACCTGGAAAACACCAGAGAGAATTTTTAATGACCTCAGAATTTCAGCAGAATACCTGAAGAGACAAAGGCTTTTCATCTACACAGACTGCTGGTCAAGTTCAAGGAAAGAATCTGTAACAGTAGGAAAAGAAAAGAAAAGAAAAAAAAGATTCCTGAGGCAAATATAAATTTATTTATGTTGTCTGGAAAACACTTGTAAAACACTTGTATTTGTCCTTCGTTAGCATTCCTATTTTTTTGAGGGAGAGTAGGGCAGCTAAAACGATGATCATCTGTTAAATCAATTGTCACTGCATGCTGGGCACTGGGTGACTGAGATTAGTTCAGGCAGTTTACCCTGAATCACGAATTTAGACCTGCCTCATTATTTGTAATCCAATAGCTGATAGAACACAGCATCAAAACAGTAAGCATTTGATATTTAGCTGTTATTAAATTTGATCATGGAATCACAGACCACCAGGTTGGAAGGGACCTCAGGGATCATCTGGTCCCACCTCTTTTGGGAAAAACAGGGTCTAGAGAGTGGCTGGATAGCACTAGTGAAATATGGAAGATCACATCTTGACATTTTATTTGACAGAAAATGGTGTGCCCTAATAGAAACTGATGTCAAAGTCTCTTTGGATTTGCATGTGTGGACAGGTAGATAAGGCAGAGCAGAAAAATGCTGTGATGTGGGGACATTGGACCTGCCACTGCTTCTTAAACATTAAGCTGGAAGCATCAGTAGCATCACAAGAGTTAGCATCATTGCTATGTGATGCTGTCACTCCTGACAGGCACACGTTTCCCCAGATACCCTTCTGAAAGAGCCACAACGATGATGAAGTGAGTGGAACATCTTCCTTGCGAGGAGGGATGGAGGGAGGCGAGGCTCTTTTGCTTGAAGAAGGGAGGCTGAGGAGTGACCTCATACATGTTTATGAATATGTAAAGGGTGAGTGCCAAGAGGATGGAGCCAGGCTCTGCTCGGTGATGCCCAGTGACAGGACAAGGGGCAATGGGTGGAAGCTGAGGCACAGGAAGTTCCATGGAAACAGGAGGAAACATTTTTTCACTGTGAGGGAGATGGAACACTGGAACAGGCTGCCCAGGGGGTTGTGGAGTCTCCCTCTCTGCAGATATTCAGAACCTGTCTGGATGCATTCCTGTGTGACCTGGTATAGGTGATCCTCCTCTGGCAGGGGGGTTGGACTGGATGATTTTTCAAGGTCTCTTCCAGCCCCTAACGTTCTGTGATTCTGTGAAAAGAGAAGCTCATAAACAGGCTTGAGGGAAAGCTTGCCCAGGAAGGCCCATATGCAGCTGGAGCAGGATGAGTTGGCTGAACCAATGGGCACGATACAACCCAAAGCCATAGGTGCAAATACCACTTGTCTTGATGCTTGAGAGGAGGCATGCGGGGCACCTCACAGGAACTACACATTGTACATGGGTGCATTATTTGTGTGTCATGCTAGTGTCTGCCTGTGACAGGAACTGCTCGCTGGTGATTTTCAATCCATTGTGCACAGATGCCCAGGAGAGGAGCGCCCGGCGCACGAGGCAGCAGGACATCAGTGAGAGGCTCACAGCAGGGAGATGGGAGAGGTATGCTTTTCAGAGCCTCCCCATTTCTGTTCTTAGAATCCAAGTCCACCAAACAAAACACGTTTGTTGTTTGGTTGTTTGGGGTTTTCCCCCAAATTCATATGGAAATAAAAGGTTTTCTGTGAGAGTTTTAACTTTGTTAAATCATGATTTTCCTGAAACTAACGTGTAAAATGTTTCCATGTTCACAGATCTTTACTCAACAGAGAAGAAAACATTGTCTCAGAGGTGAGGGGTTAAGAAAAGTAGACCATTGCTTAGTGCAGACATCTTTTAAAATATACCTTGGCCTAGCAGTCCTTTTTTCCCCAAGTGATGATAAAAAAGAAGAAAGGCAGAGAGCCTTGAGTGAGTGAGGCTTTAAAGTTTTCCAGTATCAGCCAGAAGACAGATAACACAGCAAGAAGATGTGAAGACTGAGCAAATCTGTCGTAGGTCAAATTACTTCTCTTACAGCTGTTTGCTTTCTGAACTTGCAATGGACCAGTGTCAGCTTCCTTCAGTATCAGCTACAAAATGTGATCATAAATGTCAGGATTTGGAGTGTGGGAAGGTGTGACTGCAGTGGAACAGGAGAAAGCTATAAAATGTACCACTTTAGCGGGAGGAGAGACCACAGTGGCGAAAAAAAATGACTAAAGAATCAAGCACCAACATCAGGCAGAGTGGTTGCACAGCTGTATTTGGATGTGAGGAGGCACACTCAGCACCAAGACTTTTGCTCTGGTTGTAAACAGCCTTGCTCAAGGACCAAAAGAAGGTCAGTCCTGAGGTGAAGGTTTCAGTGGAGCAATTAGCCCAGGCAGGATTTTGCCTTTCTGCAGTAAGCTCCTTCCTGTCATTGAAGTTAATTTTTGCAAAGCCAGTGCAGATGTTTCTGCACTGGCAGACCTTTCCCACCTGTGAGAAGTATTCTTCTTTAACATGGAGAAATGTGCTCCTATAAAAGAGTAAGAGAAGGGCAAGAAACAGCCTAAGATAGAGCTATTCAAATACAAGCTCCCCCATTAGTAAGGACAAAAATTTTGCCCTCGTAAACACATTCCAGGGTCTGGACAGTGTCAGAAGTGCAACTTAAAATGAATGCTTCTGCACTCTCTTGCTCCTTGAAGAGTCTGCCAGTGACTAGTGAGGTGAGGTGAAAATTTCAAGATCCAGAACTTGTACATTTTCTCCACATATGCTTACAGTTTATACACAAAGCAAATATAAGTAATAAAGAATTAAAAAAAAACCAAACCAGTATTCCAGTAGCATAACAAGGACCAAAGCAAGGGCTGGTTTCTTAAAACTGCAGTACCTGAGGAAGGTTCTCCAGGGGATGGACAGTTGAATGCCTCTTTTGGCATTGGTTGTCAATGAAAATGGCAATGGTGATCCAGAGACTAGTATTTTTAACACCACTGATGTTCATGAAAGATTTTGGTCTAGATTAGAAAGAGGAGGTTAGAAAATAACCAGATAAATGTGATGTTTTCAAATTGCCTGGGCTGATTCATCCCAGGGCACTGAGGGATCAGTATCAGCTTCTGAGCTATTAGCAATTATCTGTGAGAACCTGTGGAAGACAGGAAAAGGTCAAGCATTTGCTTGTCTTCAGAAGGTAAGAGAAGATGCAGTGTTATAAATCAGTCAGCCTGATTGCACTGCTCAGAATATCCTGGAAAAATAATCAAATTGTAAGCACTGGGAGGAAAACAGAAAGTCAGTGCTCACCAAATAATGTCAAAGTTACTTAGTTTTGTTTGATGACATAACTAGAGGTCTGTTTGCAGCAGAAAAGCCACTAATGTAATTTACTGCTTTTTAATGTGGCTTGGACACAACCTCAGAAGCTCTAGGGAGATGTAGGGTCTGTGAGGATTCATAGAAAACTCAGGAAAAACAAAGGAATGGTGCCGTATCAGACTGCAAAGATGGGATTGTGTCCTGCCTCTAGTACTGTGCAAAGTTTAATCAAGGACCCTGATCATCTTTACAAACAGCAAGCCTGGGGGGATGTCTGGTTCTTTGATGAAATCAGATCCCAAACTGATCCTTGCAGCAAGGTGAGAAACAGGTATTCCCAAACGTGTCACAGCTGACAGAAACATAAAGGCAGGGCCGTTTCAATAGGATTTATTACCTTTGTGAAAGCATGAGGGCTGTCAGAACATGCATACCTCTCCTCATCACTTTTACTGTCAGATAGCTGGGGAGCTGAGGATGATCCTGTTACGACATCTCTTGCTCTTCCCTTCTTCCTTTCCTTGTTGAGTGACAGTTTTGTCTGGAGAGTTCCTCTGGGATTTATTTTTTCCCCCTTTATCAGTATGGTTCCCACAGAGCAGAAAAGTATATTTTAATTTTGCAGTGACTGAAAATGACTTTCAAAGCCACAGCATTCAGACTCAAGTTTGACGTCTTGAGCTAAAACATTCTCTTTAGATTTTCTTGACTAAGAGATTGAGTGGGAGGAATAGAAAGTTTCCACGAGGAGATTTCTGAGAGGGGTTTGTTGGAAACTGCATTTGTCCACTGAAATAATTGGCCTAAAAAAGCCCCAGTGAACTGGATTGTTTTGAAATAACATTTCAGCTGACTTTTGCATATCTTTTCTCCTTTGTGACAAGCTTATGATCTTGTCTTAATATCTGTGAAGAAATATCAGCCCACGGTGCTTTTAGCCAACGCTCCAGGAACTATTTATTTGCTCTCCTGCAGTGTGAGACTGTAATGTTAAAGGAATAACAATAATAAAATTGCAGCTTCTCCCCTGAATAGCTCATGAGATACAGCAGATGGAGCAGGGAACAAACTAATAATAGAAGCAATATTCTGGGGTCAGCTGGTGATGTGATGACATTCTGCAAGGAATATGTTTTAAGGAGCATTACAGAGAAAGTTAAACATTTGGAACTATTTATTATGATATTCTTTCTGAAATAACTTTTTTGAATGCTACAAAAATATTAATTCCAGTGATGCACAGGCTCTGCCCTGTAAATTCACCTCAGATGGACAACTGTAAGGCATAGATGACTCTGGTTCATCGTATAAGGCAGGCAGCTGCCCTTAGTCTACTTCTGAATAGTTTGAAGCCAAGACAAGTATCACAGCCACCACTCTCCACTGAGGGTGCTCATGGGCAGTAACCAACATCACACAGAGGTGCAGACCATTGTGGCGCTTTTAAATGAGGTTACAAGTTTTAACTCTGCTGTTGAATTATGGGCCCTGCAGGCAGATGTGTACAGGATTTCAGGACTGATGCCCTCTGACACGGTTGTGCCATTGGCCTGAGTCACGGCACAGAAGGACACGTCTTTGTGGGGGTTGCCTGATTAGCTGTCCAGTCCTAACACATATACCCGGTCTGACACTGTAGTTAAAGGAAGCTCTCTCTGTGCAGCCTTCAGCCTGCTCAAGAAGACCAAGAGCTGCTAGAGAGAGTGCTGATTATTCAGCACAGATCGAGTTACAGTTCTGCAGCTTCACATTACTCAGGTTTAGTATTTCATCAGTGCATCCTTCGAGGAGCCAGGCAGAGGGCAGCAAAGGTCTCTTTGCAAGACCCGCGCTTGCATGGCTGTCTCGATCTCAGCAAGGTCTGCCGTTAAACGAACCAGTTTCACCAGTGTACACTGGAGTTCACTGTCTGCTCATTTGCCATCATTACAGGGCTGGTTGAAGATGAGATTCAAACACTACAACACAATGCTCTTAATAGAGTTCTTGGACACTTTTGTAAAATACAGTATCTGTGCACTTTCTTGATTACTAAGTACATGGATATTATTCACCACCACTATGCTCTTTTGCTCTCTGATCAAGATAAGAGATCCATCATTTTCTCTGTACTTATAGTCTCTCTAACATAAGGGAATGCAGTGCCCAGGAGAAGCTCCCAGATAAATTACTGTGTGTCTTGCATTAGCCCTCATTTTCTTTAGGTGAGATAGTGGCATTAGATCAGGCCAAGATGTTGGAAAAACAAATTAATTGTACCATTTGAAATGTGAGAATTGCATCCACGAGGCTTAAAGCAGAATGTTAGTTCCATTTACCCTTTCTCCTTTCTTTGCTGTAAAGTAATGCCAAGAGAATACAGAAAATATTGTTACAATTAAAAACCCCCCAAAGCTAGCCACCATCCAACATCCACCCCCTTCCAGGACAAATTAAACCAGAAAATATTGCTGAGAATAATTCTGGCTTTTGCCCATCAGTTTTAGCTCATTGCTGTTTTTTATCCAGCTTTGCAGTTTAGCTTCTGCAGGACAGAAATCAGTCAGGACTGAAAATTACCTGCCTTTCATCTTTATCATGTGTTTGACAGGATGGTTAACACAGAGCTGACCAAAATGATTCTCCTTGAGCAATGCTGTCACTTGATCAAAGAAAATCCTATACTCCAAGAACATGAAGAATAGAAAGTGTCTCAGCAGATCAACCCAAAGTGCTTAATGAACAAAGACAGAAGATCTATCTTTCCATCCTTCCCTTTCTGAAAGGTGTGTTGAGCCCTGAATTCTTTAGTGGGTTACACTGAGTGCAGATGTTGGAAAGATGATTTCTGTGTTGAGGACAGGTCACAAAGAGTACAACCTGCTGTTACTGTTCAAATTTTTCTCTTGTCTGTCTGTACCAACCTGAGCCACTCCCCACTGACACCTGTTTGGCTGCAGGCTGTGTTATGACCACCAGCTTTGTGTGTGTGCTGGCATTTCCAGGCTTTGGGAAACTTTCTGTTTAAGACCATTCATGGCCTTTAGCTGGTCTCTTCATAGACTTGTGTTACGAAGCATGGTAAAATTTCATTGCTGTTTGGTCACACACTGCACTATTCACAGGATCCCCACGGGCAGGATGGACATTGCTAATGACAAATGTTATCCTGCATGACCAGTGCATCCACAGCATTTCCTGTGGCTTCTGTGCCATATTGTCTGAACACTGCATAGGGAGAACAACTGAATCTTCACATCTCCAGGTACCATCACTCCCTGACTTTGCTACTGGGGAAACATTCTTTGTAGCTCCAGTGACAACACTGCCAGATAGCCTCGTGTACTACATCAGATAAGCTTAGTGGCTGAGTCTTTCAGCAGCTTTAGTACAAAATATAGAATATTCAAACTAGTGTATACTGTTTAAAACTATAATATCTAAATAATACATATCAATGTGTAGTGCAACACTATCTGTTATAAGAAAAATTAAAATAAGACAAAATTAAACATTTATATTCAAAGCACAACTGCAGTGGCTGCAAGTTGGGAGTCCAATATGCTTCTCCAGACCTGAGCTTTGAAGTCTGAAGACAGACATCAATGAAGGGAATGGATAATTGGCAATCAGCACATCTGAGGTGTAGGGACTGTGACCTGCCCAGCAGTATGAAGGAGTTCGGGGTAAGAAGTAAGCTCTCAAAAGTGGGTTTCTGTTGCCTTGAAGACTTTTTGCTCTTCTCTGTATATTAATGCCATCATCGGGATTCAGCATCAGATGAAGCCTGAGACAACAGACAAAGTTTAGTCTGAGAGTTTGTTCACAGACCAGGGGCTGCCAGGCACAGTGCTGTACGTCACATGTCACATTTTAAGCACACTAAGCTCTGAAGCTTTACCATGGGAAGACAAATCTTTGTTCCTGGATATTGTTGTCCACCTTTCTCTGAACTTGGAAAAGAAACTCCAAGTGATGTGGAATCGTTCAGTTAGCTTGAAATTAAAATATGTTGAGATGTTACATGCCTACATGTGCAACTGGTACTGCTTGCTTTATGACAGCTACACTGGGACCTACAGTAAGGGGGCTGTAAGACCTTGTTACAGTGCTCAGCTTGCTATGTTGGCCTTGTGATCTGCCATTTCTGTGCCCTTGTCCAACTGCCAGACTTTGTGAATGCTGAAGTTAAAAACAACCCCCCCAAAAACCTGCTTTTGAAAACAGAACTAAAAGCTTTTCAGGCCATTTAAAACTGTTTAGACCATTGTTTTGAACAGTTAGAAGTTCATGCTGGTTATAAAAGCAGTTTCATTATGGAGTCCAATTGTAGATGGTATTATCCTGAATACAAAGCAATTCTTGCAAAATCCGGTGCTTGCACTATCCATCTGTGATCCCAGCTCTTGTTTGGCCATGCAGCTCTCTCTCTTGCATCCATAAACTGAACACCACAAGGGTCTCTGGAAGTAAAGCACGAATTCATTAACAGCAGTCGCAAATGTGCCATGCAATTGTGACCACATGGCTTAGAAGATTTTGCCTTAGAACAGATCAGACAAGGCACATTTGAGGAGTAATGCCTGCTGTGCTGGAATAATTTCCTTGTGACAGAATTAATGACATTCTCTTCAGTCTGGAACGTGTTATTAAAATGGGTGAGGAAAAGCTGTGCGGTTGAAGAAAGGTATGAGTGATGCACACACTGAACAGGGTTAAATCTCAGTAGGAAGGACTAGCAGAAAAAGCAGTTTGGCCTCCACACTGCTGCAGGCATTATTTTTATTTCTATACAGACAAGTGGAGAAAACCAGAAATGAACTATGGACAAACACCATTCTCTGGCTTTGCTTTGTGTCTGCTAATTGCACAGTTTCTGGAGTTACAATATGCAAATACAAACTCTTGTGCTGTTTTGTCTGCTGGCCACTGATAGACCAAAGCAGTCAGGGCGATCTCCTTGTGAAGGCAGACAGGAAATACCAAGTGCAACAGTAAAAGAAACCATCCTCCTGTTTTCATAAATATTTAATAGGAGAAAGAAGGACATATTCCTTCACAACAAAGCCTGTGAGGCTCATAGGTCAGTGGAGAGTTCATGTTCTTCCTATTTATTCACAGATTTTTTTTCTAACTTGCATTTTCTGGGAGCTGATCCAGCTCATACTGGTTGTAAATCTGCAGGATATCTTCACTCTGGAGAGGTTTCAGTGACTGAGGTTTGAGTGGAGAGGAGACACCTGGTTACCCATCCCAAACTGCATTGCGAGCTCTGCCTCTTTCTAGAAAGTCACAATAAAAGGAAATGGTGAGATCAGTTTGAGGTAGAACCTGTCTGGAAATACTCACCTGTCCTCTTATGTTCTTGTCCCCACTGTGTCCAGAACTGCTGTGTAAACGTTGACAGCCTCTTAGAGTACCAGAGGTACTTTGTGCATGTGGCTGAGAGGAGGGAGCATTGTAAAGAGCAAGAAAAATGAAAGCGAGGGCAAATACTCCAGGCAAAAGGATGAGATCTGAGAAATGTGTTTGAAGGCCTCACAGAGGTTTAGAGGAGCTGATCTTTCAGGTGCGTATCCTGAGAATCTCTGCAAGCTGAATGGATTTTCCAGTTGGTAAAATAGTTCATAGAATGTTCCAAAGAAAACTCTTTCCTGAAGCAAATAAGCCTGGAAGAAGCTGCTATTCCCACACCCGCCTAAACATGAGCCAGCAGTGTGCCCAGGTGGCCAAGAGGGCCAATGGCATCCTGGCCTGCATTAGGAATAGTGTGGCCAGCAGGAGCAGGGAGGTCATTGTACCCCTGTACTCTGCATTGGTTAGGCCACACCTTGAGTCCTGTGTCCAGTTCTGGGCCCCTCAGTTTAAGAAGGACATTGAGACACTTGAACGTGTCCAGAGAAGGGCAACGAGGCTGGTGAGAGGCCTTGAGCACAGCCCTGTGAGGAGAGGCTGAGGGAGCTGGGGTTGTTTAGCCTGGAGAAGAGGAGGCTCAGGGGTAACCTCATTGCCCTCTACAACTACCTGAAAGGTGGTTGTAGACAGGAAGGGGTTGGTCTCTTCTCCCTAGCAACCAGCACCAGAACAAGGGGACACAGTCTCAAGCTGTGCCAGGGGAGGTTTAGACTCGAGGTGAGGAGAAAGTTCTTCACTGAGCGAGTCATTCGCCATTGGAATGGGCTGCCCGGGAGGTGATGGAGTCGCCGTCCCTGGAGGCGTTCAAGGGGAGATTGGACATGGCACTTGGTGCCATGGTCTAGTTGTGAGGTCTGTTGGGACAGGTTGGCCTTGATGATCCTTGGGGTCTCTTCCAACCTTGGTTATACTGTGATACTGTGATACTCCCTACTTTTCTCTAATGGTACAATAGTTCTTCAGCCTCTGAGGGCTCCTTTGCCCCCAGGTCCAGAACTGCAACCTTGTGCTGTCGCATGCATGCTTGTCATCCCCACCCTCTGCCATGAATCCTCACTCCAGCTGTTGCACACAAGTGGAGGCTGCAGAAGAGCTGACGGGGAGGATGATGATGATGCATACTATTTCCTGTGGTGGAAGATGTCTTTATATGAGAAACTCTGAAGCCTCTCTCATCAGTATTAAGTGTGAACAGTAACATTTCCTGCAGTGTGATGTCTATAGGAGATGCAACAGTTTTAGCCTCCAGTGGTATTTCTGCCTTTTGACTCACTACCCATGGAAGATTATTCATGGGGAAAACCCCCAACCTTCCTGGACTTTGCTACTCTAAAAATTGGGCCAATATTTCTTTTTTTTTCATCTATTTTTTTTTCTTGCTTAAGTTTAGGGATGAGTCCATGTACTGAAGTTACTTCATGTGTAATTGATTGAGAAACTAGTGTCTAAAGGTCTGTGTTTTCTTTGCCAATAGCAACTGCTAATCTCTTGCATATTAATATGTTGCATAGCATCTATGCCTGCCACCCAACTTATCCTTTGATCCATAGGTAACTGTCAAATGCTGAAAGCTGCTGAGTGTGTTTGCCACCTTCCTTGAAAGTCACACCAGCAGAGTTGGTATAGGTGCTGGAAGTTATTTCCTGAAGGCAGGCACTGAATGGCAAAGCCATAAGCAGCATTGTCTGAGGGCTTTCTTCCATAGGAGACTTGGATGGATGTGGAAGGGCATTGACACCGTCCCCCACAGCAAACTCCTGGCCAAGCTATCAGCCCATGGCTTGCACAGGAGCACACTGTGTTGGGTTAGGAACTGGCTGGAAGGCCAAGCCCAGAGAGTGGTGGTGAATGGTGCCACAGCCAGCTGGCGGCCAGGCACTAGCGGTGTGCCCCAAGGATCAGTGCTGGGCCCCATGCTCTTCAACACCTTTATTGATGATCTGGATGAGGGCATTGAGTCCACCATCAGTAAATTTGCAGACGACACCAAGCTGGGGGCAGGAGTTGATCTGCTGGAGGGCAGAGAGGCTTTGCAGAGGGACCTCGACAGGCTGGACAGATGGGCAGAGTCCAATGGCATGAGATTGAACACATCCAAGTGCCGGGTTCTGCACATTGGCCACAGCAGCCCCAGGCAGTGCTACAGGCTGGGGTCAGAGTGGCTGGAGAGCAGCCAGGCAGAGAGGGACCTGGGGGTACCTGCAGTGTGCCCAGGCAGCCAAGAAGGCCAATGGCATCCTGGCCTGCATCAGGAAGAGTGTGGCCAGCAGGAGCAGGGAGCTCATTCTGCCCCTGTACACTGCACTGGTTAGGCCACACCTCGAGTCCTGTGTCCAGTTGTGGGCCCCTCAGTTTAGGAAGGAGGTTGACTTGCTGAAACGTGTCCAGAGAAGGGCAACGAAGTTGGTGAGGGGTTTGGAACACAAGCCCTATGAGGAGAGGCTGAGGGAGCTGGGGTTGCTTAGCCTGGAGAAGAGGAGGCTCAGGGGTGACCTTCTTGCTCTCTCCAACTACCTGAAGGGAGGTTGTAGCCAGGCAGAGGTTGGCCTCTTCTCCCAGGCAGCCAGTACCAGAACAAGAGGACACAGTCTCAGGCTGCGCCAGGGCAGGTTTAGGCTGGAGGTTAGGAAGAAGTTCTATACAGAGAGAGTGATTGCCCATTGGAATGGGCTGCCTGTGGAGGTGGTGGAGTCATCTTCATTGGAGGTCTTCAGGAGGAGACTTGATGGGTGCTTGGTGCCATGGGTTAGTTGTTTAGGTGGGTTGGATTGGTTGATGGGTTGGGTGCGATGATCTTGAAGGTCTCTTCCAACCTGGTGTATTGTATTGTATTGTATTATTGTATTGATTAGATGTGTCCCTCCCTCCCTGGGATAACTGGCAGAAAAATAACAAAGAACCAGCACAGAGGTAGATTAACAGGGCTTGTTGGGGCACAGTCCCAGCTGTAAAATCAATTGTGAAGGGCATTTCTTGCCACACATAGTGTGTAATCCTCAATCTCCCTGTTCTTTTCACCTTAGCACCTCACAGTGCAAGTCCTTATCACAGAACTGTCCTTGGGAGCATAAAGAGAAAGCTTCCCTGAACAGGGGAGAAAGGCACGAGTCAGATTTCTGGCTGCTGCACTTCATCCATGTCACATTGCTACTTTAGCAAAACAGATGTCCTCTGTTAGCAGCTTAATGCAATGAGTGCCATACTTCAAATGGTTGCTGTCCCTGCCACCATGCTGGAGATTTAGGAGAGTGTGTGTGTGATGGAGCATTCTGTGCTACTCCTTGCTTTTTTCCCCCCTTAAGATATATAAAATCAAATGGAGAAATGCCACATAAATCTTTCTTCAAAGCATTTTTTGGAGGCTTATTTAGGTTGCTAAGTCAACTTCTCAAACCTGAAATGTCACAGAAAATAGCCCTGCTTGAGAAGAAGCCTGGGAGGAATGGTGGTGCATTTCAAGACTGAACTGTCAGTCACAATTTCGGGTTTGCTCAGGTTATGTGTTGTCTTCTTGAGGTTGTGAGCCATCCTCACCTTCTGTAAAGCCTGTGTGTCTGCTTCTGTCTCAGTATTCCCTTGGTTTCTGCCTCCTGCTGCTTGGCTTGCATTTGCCACACCCTAATTAAAGACTTTGGGCATTTGTAAATACCTGACTGCAAAGGATTTACGACGGGAAGTGTGAGGTGGAGGTAGGTAATGGGGTTGGTAGAGCTCCATTTGTACTAATCTGGGCTAATGTATTGCTACAAGTTGAGTGTAGTAATTGTAACACATTATTGAGTTCTGCTGGCTCTGCCTTTCATGTTTTGCATTCAAATGCCTACCATGTAAATTTAGGAATGTTAATCATTGCCTGATTAGCAAGTCTGCTCCCTTACACATTTTAAATGTAAACAGTCCTGTAGTGCTGTGCAATCTCTTGCCTTCATTTGCAGGAATGGATAACTTTGCCTTGACAGAGCTAGAAGGTAGTTAATAACAATAAAGCACCCAGAGATACTGGGTAGAATGTGAACTAAAGGGAAATCATTGCTTATTTGTAGTGTTGTATAAAGTACATAGGAGTTATAGGTCAGAGCTTATATCTTGAGAGTTTTGTTTTGTTGTTGGGGTTATTTTAATATGCTGCTTTAGAAGCCCACACATTGTAAACTCCCCGATGCCCTAGTTTAGAATGTCTGTATCTTTTAAATACAAAGAAAGGGTGAAGGTCATATTTATCTAGCAATCTTTTAGTCTTGCAGTCTTTATTCATTACCTTGTTTGCTCAACTGCTGTACATCATTGTTCTCAGCTTTTCTCTGCAAGTCTCCTCTTTAAATCTCCTCCTTATTTGCAATCACTAGTACACACACCTGCATCTCTTCAAAATGGTGTTTCTTCTCCATGTGCTTATACCCTTGGAGTTTCCTCTTCTTGAAGTTGTAGGTTTTGAGTTGCTTGCTTGTTTGGATCAGAGGAGCACATTCCTGCCCGTGTTGTTCTGGGCATGTATCTGCCAAACTTGCTACCTGTAGTCAACTTGGTGAAGAACATGCCCGGACTGACATGCTCATCTGCAGTGTACCCTGCTGGGTAAGTTGGAACTAGCCATTGTAAGTGAGGCAAGATCTATCTCATGTAATGCTGTCAGTTTTTTTTTGTGCTGAAAAGGTGTAGCTGTGTCAAGCCAGTTCTTGGAGCTGCTGTTTTCAGATTACAATGTCTCTATTATATATCTGTTCTAAACATGAAAACAGACTGATCAGGTCACTTCAGACTGTTGGGACCTCAGTGGGAGAGGCTCTTCAGAGCCATCTTCTTATTTTGGGGTTATTTTGAGGTAAATCCCTCTGTCCTGCAGGGTGCCCATTGTTCTGCTCCGGAGTTTGTCTGCCCTGGTGTGTCTGGACATGCTTATGACCCTTGCTCAGGCACGCCAAAGTATGTGTCTTCCAACATCTCTTTTGCTCCTTCACTCAGTGAGACTGGCTAGGACACTCCATAGTCCCTGGCCTGTATGTGGATGTCTGGTGTCAGGATTTCTTCACTTCTCAGTGCAGAGCTCCCCAGGCTGACAAACAGGGGCAGTCAGCTACTGTTCTTGCTTTAACTTTTGCCTCATCCAGTCCCTAGAGGTATTTAACTCATGAGGTTTGCTAATTGTTGTGAACTCCTAAGTATCTTTATCTTGGTATGTAAATATGACTTCTTATCTGTCGTGTTGGCTTTTCCTACTCCTATAACAATGAAAGTTATTTTTACTTATGGTCTGTACAAGCTTTCAACATTTTCCCAGCTGCTAATTCTTTAATCATAACTCTCCTGGATTTTACCTTTGGGGTGTTTTTATGTGACAAGCTATTGTGACACACTTCTGAGTGCTTGTCAGGCTGTGGGAGTCTCTTGTGGAGCTCATTTGTTCAGCTCAACTTAAAAGTGCTCTGCCATCAGTGTCTTGTCACGGCGCTTTTCATCGTGCTTGGCATCACTAAGAGTGCTGTGAAGAAACCACTGACAGAGGCTGAAATCATAAACAGCTCCAGCTGATACCATCAGCACTGCATTTTACATTTCATGCCATATTTTTTTTCTCTGGCCCTTCTCTCAGACATTTCTGCAAAGAGAGTATTTGAGGATTTGACATTTTTCATGTTGTATTTTTCTCACAGGTCCATACCTTCTCACTTGCTCAGTAGCAGCAGTAGCACGGTGCCTATTGTCCTACAAAAGAGGATCCTAATGTAAGAATGTTGATTTCAGCCTCTTCTGTAAAAACAGAAATCTGTGTTTCTGTCAGGCTTTGGAATTTATCCTCTAACATCTTTTTTACTTGCCTTTTACTGCTGATGTTCTTAACTCTTTGGGCAATTGTTATTTTTTTTGTTTGGTTGGGTTTTTTGGTTGGTTGGTGGTTTTTGTTTGTCTGGGGCTTTTTGTTTGTGGGGTTTTTGTTTGGGGCTTTTTGTTTGTCTGGGGTTTTTGTTTGTCTGGGGTTTTTTGTTTGTCTGGGGTTTTTGTTTGTCTGGGGTTTTTTGTTTGTCTGGGGTTTTTGTTTGTCTGGGTTTTTTGTTTGTCTGGGGTTTTTGTTTGTCTGGGGTTTTTTGTTTGTCTGGGTTTTTTGTTTTTGGGGTTTTTTGTTTGTCTGGGGTTTTTGTTTGTCTGGGGTTTTTGTTTTTTTGTTTGTCTGGGGTTTTTGTTTGTCTGGGGTTTTTTGTTTGTCTGGGGTTTTTGTTTGTCTGGGGTTTTTGTTTGTCTGGGGTTTTTTGTTTGTCTGGTTTTTTTTTTTTTGACGTTTTGGGTTTTCCCCCCTTTTTATTTTTCATTCTCAAGCTTGCTCTGCAGCAGTTCTGGATGTGATCTCAGGTACTTTGCATTTTCCTGCATCTTGACAAACTCATCCATCTCTTCCTTACATAGAGGAAGCATCCATTTCCTGGTAATTTCACCCAGAGAGTGTCCAGTTACTCTTCTCTTTGGTAAAGTCTCTGCAAGAAAGGTTCTTGCAGCAGTTTGGATCAGGAATGCCAGACTCATTTCTGTTGGCTTTCCTCGTTTGTATTTTGGATATTAAGGTTGTGTGGTAGAAGCCCCATCCCTGGAAGTTTTTAAGGTCAGACTGTATGTGGCACTGAGCTACATGATCTAATGTGAGATGTTCCTGCCCATGGCAGGGGTTGGAACTAGATGATCCTTGAGGTCCCTTCCAACCCTGATAATTCTGTGATTCTATGATTGTTTTCTTCTCACTCTTTGTGCCACCTCAAGTTCAGCCTTGATGCTCCCAGTTACTAGGGACATTCCTGTGTGTGAATTCTGCAAGTTTCTGAAGGTCATTGTGAGTGAAGAGTTAAAAAGCATAGCAATGTATTGTGCAGTTTCCACTTCTAAATATCCTGTTTGAAGCTTCATTAGGAGTAATTGGCTGCCACTTTGTTCCCAATCTATAAACAGCTCCTAATTCCAGACATTCTCTCTTAACAAATGTATTAGAGTTTATTCTTAGTATCAATGTCTCAAAGCTGAAAGTAAACTTTTACTTGCTCAAGGATATCAGGACCATGCTGGTTTGATTATCACATTACCTGCACAGCTTTACTTTTGCAAGTGTTGTACTACTCTTTCCATCACTTGCTTCACAGCGTGCTTTTATGTCCCCTAAAAAACCTTACAGAAGCTTTTACTTCACTAGAGCTTTTGTGAAAATGTGCTCTTCTTGCCTTCTGATTCCACTTCTTTGGACTGCTCTTTATTTGGGTTACTACCTTTAAGGAAGGATGACTTTCCTGCCAAAACTATAAGTGTGTCCAGAAGAGAAGGCATCAAACAGGAACAGATCCATGCCAACATAAGATCTGTCAGCCTGGTTCTGTTTCCAGGACAGCTTATCCAGTGCCTTCTGGCACCAGCATAAGTAATTGTTCGTGCATCTGGGTTTCAGACAGCTGGAAAGTTCTGAATACATCAAAAAAGAGAATGATAGTGGTAACATCTGAGAGGATAAACTGCTGGCTGGCTTATTTGGCTTCCTCCTGATTCTGCCCCTGGTGATTTGACTCCAGTTATATCTCACCCACATTCTGAAAGAGGTGAATTCATTCGTTGATGTCAGAACACTACACTAGGAATGAAATGTCTAAACCTGAGCAATGGCACATTGAACAAACAAGAGACTAATACAATTGTATTTGGTCTGTTACAGTATCACACAATATCACAGTATCACTAAGGTTGGAAGAGACCTCGAAGATCATCGAGTCCAACCTGTCACCACAGACCCCACAACTAGACCATGGCACCAAGTGCAATGTCCAATCCCCTCTTGAACACCTCCAGGGACAGTGACTCTACCACCTCCCCGGGCAGCCCATTCCAATGGCGAATGACTCTCTCGGTGAAGAACTTTCTCCTCACCTCAAGCCTAAACTTCCCCTGGCACAGCTTGAGACTGTGTCCCCTTGTTCTGGTGCTGGTTGCTAGAGAGAAGAGGCCAACCCCTTCCTGTCTACAACCACCCTTCAGGTAGTTGTAGAGAGCAATGAGGTCGCCCCTGAGCCTCCTTTCTCCAGGCTAAACAACCCCAGCTCCCTCAGCCTCTCCTCATAGGGCTTGTGCTCAAGGCCTCTTACCAGCCTTGTTGCTGTTCATGAAATTTATGCAATTCAGGATTTCTTCTGACTTCAGCCATCAGCATGAAACTAACCTTCTTCTGGTCTTTGTGTGGATTTGTTTGGTTTGGGGTTTTTGATGGTTTGTTTGGGTTGGGTTTTTGTTTGTTTTTAAATTTTAAACTTGATACTTTGCTTTGAAGAAACAATTTTTTTCTGCTTTTGTATTTTGCTGATTTCAGCCTCATAGTGTGCAGCCCAACCTGACTTTCCCTGGTTTTAGCAAAGCCATGGAGCTGGCCTCAGCCCACTTCCCACACAAGCTGCCCATTAATCCCCTTGTTAGTTTCGTGCAGGTAAGGTCATAAACCCCCAACTTTTCTGTGCTGCCTTCACTGCACAATGCAGGCACATAGATACCTACAACAGCTGCAAAGGTTGGTCAAATGAAGGAGGTGGATTAATATCACTGAGTCACCTTCTTAATGTTGCCTCCCTGTTAGAGGGCAGGGTGATTTCTTGTTCAGACTTGGACTTCATTTCTAGTGAAGACGCTTCTTGCAACGCAAGATACCATCCTCTGGGCAGTCTGTGTTTCAAACTGGGTGTGAAGCCCTTCATTGCCAGAGGAGAGATTCTCAGTGTGATAACTTACTGATAGCTGCTAACAGCCAGGATTCTGAAATTGATTTTAAAATGCAGAAAATAAACCAAGGCAAATGAAGGCTTCAGCTAGGTTGCATACTAAAAAAGAGATAACATTCTAATTGTGGTTCTTCTCTTGATTTCATTTAAAAACCCCCAAATTTAATATTATTGTTATTTTTGCTATTTAAGTATAATGTGAGTTTTTACAATACAATACAATACAAAATACAATACAATACAGCAGGTTGAAAGAGACCTTCAAGATCATCGCGTCCAACCCATCAACCAATCCAACCCACCTAAACAACTAACCCATGGCACCAAGCACCCCATCAAGCCTCCTCCTGAACACCTCCAATGAAGATGATTTCTTTTATGAATTACCTCCATATAATTAATCCTCACCTGATGAAACTCTATTTTTTTTTCCCCATTTGCTGGGGGAAAGGAGTGGGCTGAACACTCAAGGCCAGTTTTTCAGCAACGCCATGCCATAGTTTCGTTTGCTAATTGCACACCTAGTCTGCCACTGCTGTTGGGGCTGCCTGTGTGAACTGGGTGTACTGACAGGCAAATCGGAATTTACAATCACATTGGAAGATAAATTAAACAAGGTTAGTGAGTAAAGCACCTGGAACACCTAGCCTAATGCAACAGGCATGTAACACTCACCACCTGAATTCAGGGATTCTGAGATGGACAGCTATTACGATTTTAAAGGTCTCAAGGCAGAGATCTGTCTCTCTATATGTCTGTAAATGTATGTGGTGCAGGAAAAGGGCAGGCAGTGATAAAGAGGGAGGGACAGAGGGAGGGAAAGGAACTGAGACTTTACAGTACTCAATCTGCAGAGAGAACTGGCGGAACAAGAAGGAAGAGCACCTTTTCCAAGCTCCAGAACCCTCTTTTGATAGAGATAAGCGGACACACCAGCTCTGACATGCTGACAATAAGCCAAGCTTTTGTAGTCTTGATCATTTTTCTGCTAATTGTTAGCTTTTTCAAACTGCAAAAGGCATGCAAGCAATTCCCTCCTGGTCCAGCTCCTCTCCCGTTGCTTGGAAACTCGGTGCATCTGAACTTCAGTTTCACCGGGATCTTCGGATGGAGGTATTTCTTGTAGGCTGCTCTTAGCTGGTTAACTTCAGTCAGCTTAAACAAAATCCATATGTTAATAGCAGAGTGAAGTGTTTAGGTCTTAGAAAGTTACAGGCAAGGTATGGAGATAAAAAGAGCAGCCCACTTTCTAAATCTAAGTCACCTTCTGATGCAAATATGTCATCTTTACAAGGAATTTCATGTCCTTAAAGAATCAAATAAATTTGGGGAGAGGGTTTCTGACTTGTTATTGAAGTCAGAGAATAACTATAACTGAAAAGATGCTTCTCCATTGCTGGTAACTCCTAATATGTTACTTTCCAAAATTCTGGTATTGCCTTATTTGATCATGACCATGTGGTGCATACATATCGAATCATAGGCTTGGTTTGGTTGGAAAAGACCTCTAAGATCATCAGGTCCAACCAAGATAACACCATCATGGCCATTAAACCACATGTATGGATGTTCGCACTACAGAAAGGGCATACGCTCCCCAGCTTCCAACACCTCCTTGAAACTGTGTTTGCCACTTGTTTTCAGAGAAGCTGCTCCTCCCTCTGTACTCTGGCAGTCATTTTTCCAGATGACTTCTAATTCAGATCTATGCTTGAGGCAGTACGCACAGGACACACAGATCCTTGGGGTTGGATGCTGGGGGTCCCTTCCAACCCCTAACATCCTATGATCCTGTATTCAGACAGGCAGTGATGCTGTAAGAGGGAGTGGAAAGCCCACACTTAAAGAATTATAAGGAGAAGTGAGTGACCGACGTGAGCAGTTGGATGTAATTCTGGTGGCACGTTAGACACTGCCTAGGACCTCCTTTGTCTCATCATGGGTGTATTGGAGCAGAGTCCTGTTCTTGGACAAAGCTTTTTCCAGAAATGATTGAACTTCATCTGTCATACACCTGTCTCTGCATGGACACCTCTGCCATCTCCAGTTATCAGTGCTCTCCTCAGTACTGTGGATTCAGCTGCAGCCCTCTAGCACCTCACAGCTATTGACTAGTTCCTGGCTCCCCTTCCTCTCCTGTAGCACACAGATGGAGCAGGATGAATCTGTGGTTTCCTCTAGCAAAAGAAGGGCTATCTGGAGGCACAGAGCCCCAGAGCGGTGCAGATTGTGGCTGTTCAGTTGATGAGGTACAAATGTTGAGGTTGGATGTGATGCAATGTAAAACACAAAGTTTCCTTTCTTTGGCTGCAGTGTCACTGCAGCTTGTTCTTTAGGGGGCGGGAAATCACTTCCCTCTAGTAAATAAAATTGGCTGCTGAAAGCCTTGTTCTCAGAAAAGCAGTATTTCTGCTTCTAGCTATAGCATAGCTAGAATATATGCTACATATATACACACACACTATGTAAATTATATATATACAGAGTATATATACTCATAACATATATGTTCATAACAGCTAGAATATATGCTACAGATATATGCTATATAAATTCATTATCAGAGGGCTGGAGCACCTCTCCTATGAGGACAGACTGAAGGAGTTGGGGCTGTTCAGTCTGGAGAAGAGAAGGCTCCGAGGTGACCTCATTGTGGCCTTCCAGTATCTGAAAGGGGCTACAAGAAGGCTGGGGAGGGACTTCTCAGGATCTCAGGTAGTGATAGGACTAGGGGGAATGGAATGAAGCTGGAGGTGGGGAGATTCAGGCTAGATGTGAGGAAGAAGTTCTTCCCCATGAGAGTGGTGAAGGCCTGGAATGGGTTATCCGGGGAGGTGGTTGAGGCCCCGTCCCTGGAGGTGTTTAAGCCCAGGCTGGATGAGGCTCTGGCCAGCCTGATCTAGTGTGGGGTGTCCCTGCCCATGGCAGGGGGGCTGGAACTAGCTGATCCTTGTGGTCCCTTCCAACCCTGACTGATACTATGATACTATAATACTATGATACACACACTGTGTATATTCATAACATATATATTCATAACATAGCTAGAGTATATGCTACATATACTGTATAAATTCATTATATATATACACACTATATATATTTGTAACACACATATATTCATAACACAGCTAGAATATATGCTACATATATATACACTATAAATTCATTATATATATACACACACTATATTTATAACACATATATTCATAACATAGCTAGAATATAGGCTATATATATAGTGTATAAATTCATTATATATATATACACACACTATATTCATAACACATATACTCATAATGTAGCTAGAATATATGCTACATATATATACACTATAAATTCCTTTTTTATATATATATATATATATATATATATATATATACACACACTATATATTCATAACATGGAATATATGCTATACATATATACATGCTATGTATATTCATGGGGATGATGGTTTCAGCACAAACTAGTGACTGGGCTGGTGACAAGCAGGTGCAATGTCTGCTTGAGATGCTTGAGGAGTTTAATAATTTCATCCTTCTCTGGCACCTTTCACACCTACAGCTGGCAAAAACTCGCGGCAACATGTGTACTTTGTGGTTTGGGTGGACACCGGTGATCATCCTGGATGGCTGTCAAGCAGTGAAGGATGGCATGACTACACACCCTGAAGATGTTTCTGGGCGGATGCTGGCTCCTTTCTTCAGAGCACTGGCCAAAGGAAAAGGTGAGATTTTTTTTCCTGTCATAAATAGTGCACAGGAATGTTAACTCTGCCAGCTGCTCTACCTTCTTAGACTCTCTACTCTCCCACTCTGAATGTTCTTCCATCAGCTATTTTCCAAGTTCAACATTAGCTCTTGAGAATTACTTACCGTTTGCCATCATGCCTCCTGTACTGAGCTTTCCCAAGCCTGAGAAACACTCCAGATCAGGTTGTTTCTAGGTGACCTTTCCACTGTGTTCAAGATGTATGTGGTCCCAGCTCAGAACTCAGCAGTCTTGCCCTCTTGACAGGATAATCCAATTTGCTGCACATCATTTTACTGTACGTTACATGAAGGCAAAGCTTGTTTATATATTTGGTAACCGTATATGTTATGGCTGCCAAACCCTTCCACTGCAACCAAGAGACCTACAACACAATCCTTCAGAAGTCTCATTGCTGTATTTGCAGCCACTCTTAAACATTTGGTGCGTACCCCTTGTGCAAGTGCCTCTGGCACAGGAACAGGGCAGTCAGCAAACCCTTAGATTGCTCTTTTCAAAGATTAACTATAATCAGTATTAAGAATTTGTGGTTTAGTTAGAGTTTGGTATGTTTGGCTGTGATTTCTGATTACTGATAATTTCACCTAAAGATAGAATTGTAGGGTTGTCAGGGTTGGAAGGAACCTCAAAGATTGTCTAGTTCCAACCCCCCTGCCATGGGCAGGGACACCTCACACTAGTTTAGGTTGCTCAGAGCCACATCCAGCCTGGCCTTAAAAACCTCCCTGGGCAACCTGTTCCAGTGTCTCTCCACCCTTATGGTGAAGAACTTCTTCCTAACATCCAATCTGAATCTACCCACTTCTTGTTTTGCTTCATTTCCCCTAGTGCTATTACTACCTGACATCCTAAAAAGTCCCTCCCCAGCTTTCTTGTAGGCCCCCTTCAGATACTGGAAAG
This sequence comes from Picus viridis, assembly GCA_033816785.1. Taxonomy (NCBI): domain Eukaryota; kingdom Metazoa; phylum Chordata; class Aves; order Piciformes; family Picidae; genus Picus; species Picus viridis. The sequence goes on from CM066589.1 coordinate 26,981,904, forward strand.
CCCCAATAAGGTCTCTTTGGAACCTTTTCCTCTCCAGACAGAACAGCCCCAACTCTCTCAGCCTGTGCTTGTAGGAGATGTGCTCCAGCTTTCTGATCATCCTTGTGGCCCTTCTTTGTACATGTTCCAGCACATCCAGATCTTTCTTGTAATGGGGGCTCCAGAACTCCAGATACTTGTATCACAGTGTATTCTCTGTTCTATGTAGTTTATAATGCATTTGCAAATGAACCATACATGTCTATGGCAAATATTAATATGCCAGGGAATGCCTCAGGTATTATACTGGCAAGTACACTGTACACTGCACTGGTTAGGCCACACCTTGAGTACTGTGTCCAGTTCTGGGCCCCTCAGTTTAGGAAGGATGTTGTCTTGCTGGAACGTGTCCAGAGAAAGGCAACGAAGTTGGTGAGGGGTTTGGAACACAAGCCCTATGAGGAGAGGCTGAGGGAGCTGGGGTTGCTTAGCCTGGAGAAGAGGAGACTCAGGGGTGACCTTCTTGCTCTCTACAACTACCTGAAGGGAGGTTGTAGCCAGGCAGAGGTTGGCCTCTTCTCCCAGGCAGCCAGTACCAGAACAAGAGGACACAGTCTCAGGCTGCGCCAGGGGAGATTTAGGCTGGATGTTAGGAAGAAGTTCTATACAGAGAGAGTGATTGCCCATTGGGATGGGCTGCCCGTGGAGGTGGTGGAGTCACCTTCATTGGAGGTGTTGAGGAGGAGACTTGATGGGGTGCTGGGTGCCATGGTTTAGTTGTTTAGGTGGGTTGGATTGGTTGATGGGTTGGACGCGATGATCTTGAAGGTCTCTTCCAACCTGGTGTATTGCATTGTATTGTATTGTAAGTGGTCACTCCTGGAAGCAGCAGAGGTGCTTTGGTATAATGACTCTACGCAGAATGGGAAAGGGGAAAAAATGCCTGGAGCATCGAGCGCAAGAGGAGGCCTCTCACCTGGTGGAGTTCTTTATGAACCTAAAAGGTATCTATCTGCTAAGAAATCACACACCTTTCAGTCCTGGATCCTTAGCTTCAGTATGAAAACTTACCTACCCTTTTGTGGCACCAGGGTAGATCTAGACTGGTGTATCTGAACTTACCGAAGCCCAAAGAGCATAAAGGGTGTAGTATCATAAGTGGGAAGCTGTTCATAAAGATAATGGAGTTGGGAACCTCTGATAGTCTACCTCCATGTGCTTAGCACTTCTCTATGATACGATTGTGGTATGATATGGATCAGTAGCTGCAGAGTGATTTCTTTAATGGAACCATCAGCTGTAATGTAAAAAAGATTAAGTGTTTTTGGATGAAGTGACTGGTTCTTCTGTTATTTTTTGTTTTAACCCTTAGTGTTATATACTAAATATTAATGAAAACAATCATAGCAATAATGGTTATCAACGACTAAGAGAAGACAGGAAGTCTAGGTCCTGTTCATCTAGTACTAACGGGCTGATTGTCTTCTGGAACTCTGAAGTCCACCTGAATCACTGCCTGATAGTAATGTGGGTGTTGGGTAGGAGAAAAGATATTTTCTTGCACTTCTAAATTCTGTTTCAGACCTCCAAGTAAACCCAAACACAGCTGCAGTGCTAGCTGGCATAGCCTCATTGTTAGAACAGAGTTTTTCAGTTCATAGTATCACAGGATCAGTCAGGGTTGGAAGGGACCACAAGGATCATCTAGTTCCAACCCCCCTGCCATGGGCAGGGACACCCCACACTAGGTCAGGCTGGCCAGAGCCTGATATGATATAATATAATGTAAGATATGATATGATATGATATGATATGATATGATATGATATGATATGATATGATATGATATGATACGATATGATATGGTATGGTATGATACGATGTCACTGGACTGCACAGCCAGGCCATTCTCAGACTGCCTACAACAGGTGACTAAAGGGTGCTGTAAAGCTGAGTCATTTCTCTACATTTCAACAGCATTGGGTGCCATGAGGTAAGCTGGATATTTTAGTGTCTCTCTGGCTAAGTAACCATTGGCAAGAGAATCAAGGAAGTAGGATTAGGGAGGGAACTTCAGTGGATTATCAAGTCCATCCTAGAGTCCACCCCAGGATCAGTTCTATCCCAACAATTTTGGATGGGTTTCTATCCAAACAAGTTTTAATTTTTTTTATGGACATCTCATACCTTTACAAAACCATCAGGCAGATACAATGACCTGCTGTTCACAGCTGAGACTGCAATAATTTTATCCTCTATACTTTGCAGTTCCTGTTCATCTATTCTGCGTCTTGAATATTCCCACAGTCCTTCAGCCTTTCCTCTTCAGTATTCTTTATACATTTTTGAACATGTGTCACTGTCTTCTCTTAGTTCACCTCCAGTGACATTTCTTCCTTCTCACCTTCTGACTTGTCTTCTACCACACAGCTGAGGACAGCGGATTGGGTATCATATCCTCTAATGGATCATAGCTGTATGTTATTCCACAGGAAGGGCTAGGCCATTGCTTCAGAACTATGAGGAAACAGCTTAACAGTGTCCTTTGCTTTAAGGCTATGCTTATTTTCATCAGCTAATGCCACATCTCTATGCTCATTCATGTTCTGTCTGGATAAAGAGGACATTTGATGTAATCTCTAACAATATCTTATCCTATCTGTGTAAGGGATACCTGAAAAAAACCATTGAGAGTGAATACCAGTTCTTGTGTTTGCAGGAAGCCCTGTGGATCCTTCTTTCCCTCTTTTCCATTCCATTTCAAATGTACTTTGTGCTCTGGTTTTTGGATATCATTTCTCTGATGAGGACAAAACCTTCCATGAACTGATCAGCGCCACGGAGGATTTATTCAGGTTTGCAGGCAGCTTTGTTCATCAGGTGAGTAAAGGATGTGCTGGTTTGTATTCTGAAACAGGGAGAAGATGGAACTGCGGATGCAAAAATGCGTCTGGACTAATTACAGAGCAAATGGCAAATGCAAACTGGGAGCTAAGCACTATCCTTGGGGACCATGTTACTGACTACCTGGTTCTGAGGCCCTTTTAAAGGAATCTGTGTCTTAGCAAGTTTAGGAGACATCTCTCTGACTCCTGACTTTAAGACTTTCAGCATTTCTGAGACCGTTAACAGAAGCTTTTAGACTTGAGACTGGAGTTTGTGATAAATTTCAACTCAGCAGGTGCTGCTTCTCCCACCTTTATTTACTTCTCCTAAAATAGGTATGATGGAATGTATTTTTCTTGCTTTTCACTGCTCTGCAAATGGTATGATAACATTTTTGGTCTTTTTCCTCCCCCACAAATAATAAAATATTCTTTAGGAACCTTTCCATTAGTTCATGATAGCTTGCAATTCACATGTTACAAAACCAAGACATACATTAGGATATCAGGTAGTGATAGGACTAGGGGGAATGGAATGAAGCTGGAGGTGGGGAGATTCAGGCTGTACGTGAAGAGGAGGTTCTTCACCATGAGAGTGGTGAAGCCCTGGAATGGGTTGTCCAGGGAGGTGGTTGAGGCCCCGTCCCTGGAGGTGTTTAAGCCCAGGCTGGATGAGGCTCTGGCCAGCCTGATCTAGTGTGGGGTGTCCCTGCCCATGGCAGGGGTTGGAACTAGCTGATCCTTGTGGTGCCTTCCAATCCTGACTGATTCTGTGATTCTATGATTCTCTGGCAGTCTTGCAATTCAAGTTCTGCCAGAGATTTTTTTGGTAGCTACCTCCTACAACATACCACTAAGGGCAACTTTGCACTCTAGGTATCTTGAAGTGCACTTGAAGTTTTCCCCATAAATGAGATTTTGTTGTTTAGACCATCAAAGAGGGACAAGCAGTGTGTGATGGGGACTGTGGGTATCATAGCAAATTCCACTGACATTTAATTTAATTGGAAAAGACAAAGTAAAATGCTGATGTGGTAGTAAACCTTACAAATCTATCACCTGAGGGTAGCACTGTGCAACTTGCCAACAGTGAAAAAGAGAAAAATAGAGGAAAATTGTGGATTACCAAAGCCAGAACACTTTCACAGTACAGAGGAGGGTCAGAATATACTGCTTCAAGAGCTCACAAGCACTGTGGACTTGGAGGTATAAGAATGAAATAAATTATAATTATAATAGTACAAAATTAAATTATGAACCCCCTTAGGAATTAATCAGGTTGATATCTGTTATGAGCTTGGGACATTTCAGTTAAGAGGAAAGGGACTGGTCTAAGCTAGCAGATAACAGGAAGAAAAAGGCAAATAGAACAGTTTCCAGCATTATTTTCCCTTGAGATCTGAAGAAGTGTTACAGTAGGTTCTGGTGGGGGGATTTCGTGGCAATCTGTCAGACTTATTCTAAAGTCTTGGACACCTTATGGTGTGAGTATGAAGTGAAACAAATGTAGAGAAGTGTTAAGGGGATGACCTGTGAACTATTGCTTCAATTTAGAGAGACTTTACTTGTTAGATCTGACAGGACAAAGTGAGAGGATTGCTTGGCAAGGTGAAATGGTAGATGCTGCAAAGAGAACTATCCAAGCTAGAGGACAATACTTTGAGCCTACAAATGGGTGAATAAATACACTCATCAAGACTGAAGGTGTAATATTCCTAACCATCAAAACAATTATTTGTCCTATAGCAGTAACAAGGGAAAATTCTGATGGGGAAAACTGAATTAGCTCTTAGAATGGTACCTGGTTTACACTTTGCTTCTGTGACCTCCACAAATTTGACCAACTACCTGAGGCTTCAGGCTTGTTAAGCTTAGTAGCCACTCAATATCTGGAAAGTATGTCCTCACATTTTGAGTATATGAAATCTAGGGTCTCAACTGCAGGAGTAAAGTCTTCTAGTAATAGAAGTAGCCAAGTAGACTTACTGGTATGAGCAGAGTGTTGTCAGTACTGCCTTGACCCCCAGAAGTGTGTCCAAATTACTAGGAAAGCTTTCTCACTTGATGGCAAAAATCTACTCAAAGCAGTGCTAATCTGTTTATTCCACCATCAGCATTCCCAGACAGGACAATTCAGCCTTTGGTACTTCTAAAAGCAGCCTTGCTACTGGTGGGTATTTCACACTGCCTCACATGTCCCTCCCACAGCTGTATGATCTCTTGCCCTGGCTGATGTGCTGTCTCCCTGATCCTCATAAGAAATCACTGTCTTCCTATGATGTCCTGAGCAACTTTGCAAGGAAAGAGATCAGAAGACACATGGAGAGAGGAATGTCAGATGAACCACAGGATTTCATTGACTTTTACCTAGCTGAGATGGAGAAAGTAAGTGTTCATTCTGCCTGATCACACATTCATGGAGTAGAAGGCTAAACAGACCATTATGTCATCCACTCTGCCCCCTTCTATCTCAGTTTCTTACATTTCATAGGTTCCTTAATGTGAACACAGTAGCTTGGGACATACTAGCTCATGTCTGTCAGAAAAGCTCCCAGATTTATGGTTTGGTTACATGAACAAAGTACCACAAAGTATGTTTGGTTGTGAACTCGGGAGCCATCATCTGCTCTCCACAAATATCCATGAGTATACTTCAGTCTTGTAGTAATTATGAGACAATTTATGCCTGTAGGTCACATAATTTTGATAGACCACCTCATCTTCTACAGTAGGGTACCTCGTGTTTGGGATTAAGCACTCACACATGGACAACTAGCCTGAAGTAGCTGACATGCTGCTTTGGGTTTCATTGTGTGTGCTGACACTGGCTTGTGGCACACAATTGTGGTGCTCCTCCTCTAGGAGGGAACTTCATGGAGGATCTTCTGTTTATTGCAAAGTCTCTTTAGCTCTTGATCTGAGGAGATTCTCTGCTCTTCAAAGAATTCCCAAGCTATCCCAAAATTATTTGGTATGATTCCTGCAGGTAGTCCTTCCACCTCTAGCACCTTTCAGCAGTTGCACCTCATCAGTCCCAGCTTACTAAAACTAAAAGCAACATCTTTTTCCTAGGATAGATGAAGTTTGTGCAGACTCTCCCTCTGGCCATAAGTTTTCAGCTAGTCAGGCTGCTGTGTTCTGACAGTGCTGGCTCACAGGCTCTGGAAGGAGCTGATATGTTCTCTTGTAGGTTATGTCTGAATGAATGTGACAGGATTTACTAAAATAAGCATTTTAGAGGCAAAGATGCAGCTTCCTCTGGTGTCAGGGGGCAAGTTATTGCAACTTGTTTATTTGAAAACATTTTCCCCTAATGGATTTTCTCTAACTTTTTATTATTATTACTCCCTAATTATAAGAAGAATATATTTGGGTAGGTATGTCTCTCCCACCAGTTCACCAGCTATGCTGAACTGAGAGAAGAAATTCCTCTCAAGTTGTTCTGTTGAGATCCTTTTAGATAGGTTTTACTTTGGTATTTGGTAGCATACTGGAGAGGGTAAGGCCACACTGTGGGGTACTCGTTTTTAAGTACACTCCTAGGCTAACTGCACAACTGATAGTGTGCTTTACAGTCATCATGACTAAGTCAACAGGCATGAAATTGCCTGGTTTTTAACAAAGCAATATTCTACTTCATGAAAAAGAGCAATGCAGATTTATGATGTCTCTTTGGGAAAATATGAATCTCTCAGTACTTACCAAAACCTGCAATTGTGAATATTCTTTGTGCACATGCCAGCTGTGGAAATAAGGATTCTCACACAGGAGGCATACAGGGTGACCTAACTCTTATGCTTTAACTTCATTATTTTTTTAATCATCATCTACAGTCTAAAGATGGGGCCAAGCCCAAGTATGATGAAGACAATTTGGTACATGTTATAAATGATCTTTTCCTTGGTGGATCAGACACATCAAGCACAACATTGTACTGGGGACTGTTCTATATGGTTGTGAATCCAGACGTCCAAGGTGAGAGGGATTCTTGTTGTGAAATGCTGTGGGTTCTACAAATGTTAATGGTGGCTGAATATATTGAGTTGCAGGCACAGAAACCACTCATTGAAGCTGTCTCTCACTCTCTGAAAACAGAGGCAGCAGAGGGAAAAATCAAAGGCTCATCCTTTGACCTGACCAAACCAGGTGGCTGAAGGCATTTGCAGTGAGACAGAAGTTAGCTCTTTGCAGTGTCAAGTCAGTGAGGCACTATATGTGAGGAGTTTTCAGGCTGATGGCAGCCAGAATCAGGGCTTGAATATAAGTCCTGTCTGCACCAGACATCATTCAGGTATGAGACACAGTCATCCCACTCTTACTTCCCCTCCTGGCACAACACTCTTTGCTTAGCACACCAATACTCCTAACAACCTGCTGGATCCCTTACTGGACAAACCACCTTCACACATCTTGGCAGGTTGCCCTAAGGAAGGCCCATGGTCCTGGTGGAGGGAGCTGTCTCTTCCTCTGCATTTCTTTTCATGAAATAGAGATGCAAGACAATGTGAAAATCCATATAGTCCCCTGAAATAAAGCATTGGCTCCTTTCTGTCTTTGCTGAGTACTTCATTCACCAGGCTAGGCAGTGGGCATCCATGGAAGAGGGTTCAGGGGTGACCTCATGGTTTCAGCAGACTATATTCTGTGTGTAAACAGCTGATGGTATTAGTCTCTAGTCTTTAACCATAGCCACTAATACTTGTTGTAGTTTGTTCACAAGGCAGCACACAAACCTTAGGAGAAAACAAGCAAACCAATCAGCCAACCAAAACATGAACGTGAAAGATCTGCAAGGGATGGGAAAATGTAGAAATAGGGAAAAAAAGAATTTTAAGGGGAGGATTCTGTCTGCCTGATATGTAGACATGATGTTTTCAGGCAAGAACTGCTGGCAACACACAGAGGCTGTTCCTGTCTGAGTTAATATTGTAAACGTGGTTGCTTATCTTATTAACACCAATTCCATGCATGTGTCTGTAGATCCAGGCTGAGTTTCTTCACCCTTATCTATGACAGGAGAAGAAAGGCTATGGCCAGGGTTTAAGGGTCCTGGGGCTGGTGGCTTTTCCATCTGCTGTGCTTGAGCACTGAAAACAAGGGAGGCTCTTTTCTTCCCTCAGCCTCGGTAGGAGGCTGCAAAGGCTTTGTCATTGAGTACCTAACTGCATCCAAGGTTTTAGGCTGATTCAGATGATTCAGATGATGGGTTGAACGCAATGATCTTGAAGGTCTCTTCCAACCTGGTGTATTGTATTGTATTGTATTGTATTGTATTGTATTGTATTGTATTGTTTGTTCATGCAGTGTGTTGCCTTACTTGGACCAACTCTGTTCAACTTATCCATTGCACTGGGATTAATACTTGAGGCATTTATGTCAATTTTGTACTGGAGACTTAGATTTTGAGATAAGGTAAAGTAAGCAATCCCTAAATACCTTCAAAAGCTGGAGCTGAGTGGCCCACCCTACACCCGCTAAAATGGGTGTAGATTCTGTAAGATGATTGTCAGAGCTGCAGTTAAGTACATTAAAGTCCTTGTTTGTGATTCTGGACTGCACTCTCAGGTTATTCTCCTGTTATTTTTCATGTACTAAACTCAGGCATTTTGTCACAGGAAATCACAAGTTATAGACAATGTACTATGTTGGAATAATAACTTTTCCTCTTCTCTAAGAAAAGGGACCAGCTACAATATTTTATGCATTTTCCCCATCTGAAATGGTGAATACTTCTCCACAGAGAAAGTGCAGAAGGAGCTGGATGCCGTTTTGAGTCCTTCCCAGTTAATTTGCTACAAGGGTCAGAGAAAACTGCCTTACACAAACGCTGTGGTTCACGAGATCCAGCACTTCAGCAACGCTGTCTCTGTTGGCATGCCCAGAGTGTGTGTCAGGGACACAACGTTGCTGGGATTCCCTCTCAAAAAGGTACAGACATATTTCCAGCCTCTGTTCTTTCTTCAGCAGAGAGACATTTAGCTTTTATTCCAGCTTGGTTATTTGTTTTCTGTCAATCAAATATTCTCTGTATAACCCAGGAACAGCATGCCTGGGGAAGGGTTACCACTTGTGGTTCCAGGAATGACCTAATTCTCTCACTCAGCATGTTGATGCTCCATCAGCTGCAGCTGATGTGACCCCTGCTTCTGCCACAGAAATCTTCAGCTCCTGCCTTGCTCATCCACAGCACAACTGCAGAGACCAGCCTGGTTTGGCTGCAGATGGACTGAGATGAGAAACTGGTTTGCCAAAGCAGGATTGTCTATTCTTGCCCAATTTGGCACTGCCAGCACTCTTGGGATGGAGGAAGACTGATGAGAGGATGGCTCATAGCTAGCTCCAGCTGATTGCATGAGCCAAAGGACCTGCCTCAGTCTGTAACACCTGAAAGGCTGCTGCTCCCAAATAACTGCCAAAGACACATGCTCACAGCCAGTAAAGCCTTTTTTGGAGTGACATAAGCTGTGCTGGGTGCCAGTTCTCACTGCAAAATACCAGCAAGAAACAGGAATTAGTTGCTTTCATTGCAAGGGAGATGGGAGAGGCCAGTACTATTACTGGCATCTGGGACTGGCCCCACCTAACTCATTTTGTGGTGAAGGTTTCACTCTGTTTTGTCTGCTTCTGACAGCCAGGTGGCTAGGGCATGTGAACTGGTCTGCTAGGGCCAGCCAGTAAAAGAAAAGGCTGAAGTACTACTGCTAAAAGGGCTCAGAGGTTGTCAGTGAAGTATTGCAGTTATTTCTGACTTCATTTCTCTCTCCTAAGCCCAAAAGGAATTTTCCAAAGCTGGTACCTGAATACCAACAAAGGAATCCTACTAGAGGTGTTATTAAGATTAGTAGTAAAAGTGATCACAGTGCAGTTGTACTAACATCACTAATGCTGTTAACAGCTACTGACATAGCTGTGGGGCTGAGAAAGGTAAATTCCAACACAGAAACCGATCACCTACTCCAGTTTTCTAGGCAAATGGTCTTCTAGCCACATCATATCTGCTCACCACAAAGAAACTGCAACAAGCAGCAAGTTTTATCCCCTAGGCAGACACTGATGGGTGACAGGCTAGTACCTGCAACTGAATCAAGCTCTTCCCTTGCAGGGCACTGTCACTATGCCCAATATAGCATCTGTTCTGTATGACCCCGAGCAATGGGAAACACCTCGGCACTTCAACCCTGGCCATTTCCTGGATAAAGAAGGAAACTTTATGCCTCCTGAGGCCTTCTTACCATTCTCAGCAGGTAAATGCACTGATGCTTTGAACCACCCCAGCAGAAGTGTGAGACTATGGTGTTTGTACAGATAACATCTCTCTTTGCTGCTTTTAAAGAACAGTACTGGCTTGTTTCTGCCTAGGGAGATGCTTCTGTGCTGTCAGATCCCAAACTGTTCTTAGGACACTCTAGTGGGAATTCTACTCAAACTCCTAAGCTTGTTGCATGCTGCAGTTAGTCACAGGTAGTGTCTGTAGTATTCTGTATCTGTACTTTATTTGTCCTGAGAAGAAATGTGCCTAGTGTGTAGTGGAGTTACATGCAAGCCCTTTTAAAGGAACAAACTGACAGAAAAGCAGAATGCATCCTGGCATACACAGGACTAAGTTCTTGCTTGTAGAACTTAAAATCCAACTGCAAAAGAAGAATATAATAGAACACTGCACAAAGATCACACTTTGCAGTACAGTTCCTACTCTGTTGGTTATGGTTTGGTTTCCCTGTTGATGTAGCAGACTAGTCACTTGGATGTCCATCCAAGAGTGGTTTCTTAATGTAAATGCCTTTTTCTTTTCTATTTGTCTGCTAATCCAGAAATGTGACTGCCTTATTCACCTCTTCTGCTGATGCCATTGGTTCCACTGTGAAACCCTTGGAAATTAACAGTAGGCTTCCTGCTTTGCCTCTAAAGGGACCAAGCCTTTGTTCAATTGCAAATGTCATTGCTAAGTAATTTTTATCCACTGACTTGGACCCGCTAAGAAGGAATGTGTAAACAGTTGGCAGATTCTTTGTGTATGACCCTGAAGCTCAACATCTCCTCTAAAAGGAAAATAACTTCCCACCAGGTCAGGAGAGGAATGCTGGTGGTTCCTCAGGGATTGTCACTTGCTGTTTCCTAACCTAGGAGACTGGATGGGATAATTCTGAGAAAGAATTCGCAGAGTTCTACTCCTGTGACTTTCAAGATCCAGGCCTTTAACAAAAACAAACAAAAAACCTCACAGCACAAAAAAAAAAACCCAAACAAAACCAACAAACCCCCAAACCCTCTGCTTATAACAAGAATGAACAAAGTTGTTACGAAGATGGAAAATTCCTGGTACTCACTGTCCTTCCCCCTCTTCCTCCTGCAGAGCACTCTGTGTGCTTGGGGGAACATTAGCAAGGACCAAGCTCTTTATTTTCTTTGCCAACCTGCTGCGGGCTTTCACCTTCCAGCTTCCCGAGGGGGTGACACAGATCAACACAGAGCCCATTTTTGGGGGACACTGCGGCCCCACCCCTACAGGATTTGTGCCATTCCATGCTAGGCTGCAGCATGTCACAGAGTGGCATGAGACAGCTACGTTTATGTCTGTGAATTTCCTCTCAAGGGTACAAACCTTCTTCTGCTAGCCAGGATATTGATATTAGTCTATCCCAGGGACATTCAGAAAGCAGATGAAAGTCAAGATCCAGACTACCAGTACTTTTGGTCTGGTCCTTGTGAAGGTCTCAGATATTCTTACAAGGATCTTAGCTATCTTCTGCTCTCGGAGAGCACCTGAAGCAAGATGCTGTAGGAAAGCAGAAAGTATCTATGGAAGGTTTCAGGACAAGAAAGAACAAAAGGCCACTGATACTGGAAGGATGGCTTGATGATAAAGAAGAGCTGACCGTGGTAAACAACCTGAAGTGCGAGACAGGAGGACACTTGCCTCCATGCTGGAGAAGATCATCCTGATATGGGATGAAGACAACAATGGACAGCTGCATATCAAAGGAGAAAACTCATTTAGCAGCAGTGGTGCAAGAATGTCAGGGAATTGCTTACCCTGCTCGATTTTTCCTATATAAACTGCTTGTTCTGTACCAATAAATGATTCCTGCTTCACCAACAAGGGAGTCCGTGCATGCATTCCGACAAGATGCTACAGCTCCCAGCTCAAGCCAACATGCTGCATCTCCTTGTCCTAGGCAAGGAGAATCGTCATGGTGCTCACTCTTGAGTAAACCCCAGCAAAATTCAACAGAGGATCTCAGCAAGAGCTGAGTAGTTGTAATTTCTGTGAGTGGTTTGATGACCTCAAGTAATCTGGCTCGGGAAAACACACTTTTAAAGTTCTGTTTTGGTTTTACTGTCCTCAACTTACAGACTTCAATTTGTTGATAGGTTGTAAATTAAAAACCAACCAAAGCAAACAGAACAAACCCCACCACAAGACCAGAAACCCAGGAAACACACCAGAACATGAATGCATTAATGTCTGAATTTGATGTGGAAGATAGAATCAACCTGAAGTTGAAGAAAGAAACTGAAATTGGGTGTTTGCCAGCAATGTGAAAGCGTGTCTTGGCGGCCTGATTGCTGTGATAAGGTATTGTCAAGTGGTTGGTTTGCCCACTGAGTTTTGTGAGGATTTTAACATGAAGTTTCTATGGGGTGGAATCACACCCATTATCAGTCCTGCTTGGGTGAGGCATAAATGTGGGATGAGATATTCACTTTGCCAGTGGGTTTCACTGCTAACTTTGCATCAGAGGCACATAGAGGCAGTGTCTAAGGCCAGCTGAGCACTCAGGCATTCCCCATTTTCTCTGGGCCCTGTTGTTTTTTCATTGGAACACATACCATATTTGCTCTTTCCAGTCAATCTCTTTCCACTCTGCCCCTAGTTTCCATTCCCCACTCACAACTACTCTTTTTCATAGAAACTTTGTTTCAGGATTCACCTTCATTTTTGGTTTCCCACCACTCACATCTTTCCATCATATCAAACTTCTGTCTCCTTCTACTCTTTTCTGCACAAGTCTTAGCAGAGGAATCAATGCTGAGCTGAAAACAATGACCAGTGAGTTTTCAGGAGCGAGCTTAGAAGATCCGATTTGTTTGTTCTTTGAGGCTCCAGACCATGAAAAGAAGAGCAGAGTAACTATGAAGCTTGCACTGGAGGTAACTTAGTGTAAGGAAAGACATAAATGATGATGTGATGCAGGAATTCTGAAACAGCTATCATTAATGTAACTGCTCACT